>AWOL01S0016243.1:0-24482 GCA_000715115.1 Nicotiana otophora | reverse complement strand
TATATATATATATATATTATAACGCATTGCTTTGAATATCTCTTTACAATATTTTTGTCTTTAAATTTGAATTAAAACATTTAGGTGACAATTCTATAATATAATTTACTAGAAATTTCCTTAGATATTTTTATTACTATTTTTTTTGTCTAACTCGTATAAAAATAATTTAAAAAATAGAAAGTATCCGTTGGGCCCACTTAGGACCGTTTGGGCCCGCTTAGGTCCGGGATCGGCCCACTTAACACGGGACCGTTAGTTCGTGGTCCCGGACCGATTCCAACAAGAAGCCTGCGAAGCCCGAGACCGCTTAGGACCGGCCCGTCTAGGACCGGCCCACTTAGGACCGGGCCTGCGAAGCCCATTTAGGACTGGGCCCGACCCACATGCCACCCTTAAGTATAACCCAGGACTTTAGATGCGTCAAGTTCCCAAGGGCTTCGAGGAACCCAGGGCAATGCTCGCACCCAAGGAAGGTCGAAAAATAGGAATTCTGGTGGCCATGGCTTTCAGTCGGCTGAGAGTCAGAGTAGAACAAGAGAATAAGCGAACGACAGAGTGAAGATCTTTAGCTTTGTAGTGAGAATTTTGTGATTCGAAATCTGTCCAAAAGGGAATAGGGGAGGGGTTTACATAGTAGTGAAAGAATCGAGCAATAATCAAGGAAACAAAGTAAATTAAGCAACAAACAAGGAAAATAAACATGCAAATCAATCTGAAAATCAATTTAAGAGAGAAATTTGTAAACCCCAGTTTTTAGGGAAAGTGTAAATCAACAGAATCTAAACAAAAAATCGGACTCACACACTAGCATAGAACGTATATAGACAGAATAACGTTCAAAATTAGAGATTTGAACCATTTTGGTTCGATTTCGGAAGAGATTTGTTTGCCATGTTTAGGCAAGCACTTAGGTAATACCATAAGAGAACAACCAGTACCAAAAGGGGGTCACATATGGCAAAAAATGGTAGTCGAATCCCATATTTATTAGGATTAGGAGAAGGATTTGGGAGGGGGGGTAGTATTCTTTAGAGAGAGAAGGGGAGGTTGAGAGAGTGTGAGGGCGGCGAGTTAGGGGATAATAGGTTAGGGTTAATTAAAAGGGAAGGGTGAATAAGGGTCGTTGATCTTCAGAGATCAACGGCCAAGATTAAAAGTTGGAACGGGCGGGTCATGAAGATGGGGCACCGACCGGTTTTTGGATTAGTGGGTCATTTGGTTTGGGCTGGGGTATTTGGGCTAGATGTTTGAGGGTTTTGGGCCATTTATTTGGTCTGAAATTGGTTTAAAAATGGGTTGTTGTTTAAATACCCAATATTTATCAAAAATATAATTTATAAAAGTAATTAATAAATAACAAAAAATATTATCTGTGCACAAAAATGATGGGAAATAATAACTTAACATTAATATAAAAAGTTATTTTGGCATAAGTAATGTTATTATACATGAATATAGGTTATTATTGCAAAAACATGCAATTAGCCTAAAAATACAAATGCAATTATAGAAAAAATGAAGTAGAATATTATAAAACATACATGGTGGTGTAAATAATAAGTTTGGATGATTAAATCTTCATAAAAATAATTTGAAGGGTAATTATTGGATATTTATGTAATAAATGCAGCAAGAAATTAATTTAGAGCTTCTAAAAATTATGGAAAATTATGAAAGTTGCTTGTATGGGTTTGCAAACTAAATGATGATGCAAATATGCTATTTTAAAAGTATATATACATTTTTTTTAAAATATGAGGGGAAAATTGGGTATCAACAGCTGCCCCTCTTTACTCGGGAATGATGAAAGAATTATCGGGTAAAGAAATAATGACCGATTTTGATCAAATGGGATGATTTGAAAAATAGAGGCCGAACTCTAGTTTCTGAGTTGTCTACATATCCCCGGTATTACAGGAATCATGCCGCGTGTAGTTCTGGATCCAGTGGTGAACTAAGCCGATGGAGCTGTTGCAGGAATGGTCGTATACTTCGGAAAATGTTCCTTTAGGTAGGATAATATCAGATGAGTTTATATGAGGTTGTGAATGGATGTATCTCAGAACGGTTATGAATGATCATTTGAACGGTTATCAAGTGGAAACGGGTGGTAATGGACGGTGGTTGGTTGTATTTGAGGTAATTTCAGGATATAAGCACCAAACAGGAACCCGAGCGAAGATTGCTCCCGTTTAAAAGAATGGTTACCTCATGGATTACCTGCAAAATTTAAACGCAATGCATGCAAGTATATATGGGATTATTGCGAGAATTTAAACATGATGCAAATTCTCTTTGGACCATGAAAGTTGTCTTTGGACGACGAGGATGATGTCCTTAGACCATGATGTCCTGGGCCATGAATCGCATGATAAGGGATTCGTAGGCCATGAAATGATGTTCTCGGGCCATGAAAATGGTGCCCCTGAACTACGACGCCTTTGAATAATGATGTGCAATATTGAGAGATCCTCAGGACATGGCATGGTGTCTTCTGGCTGTGAGGATGATGCCTTCGGACAAAATGGCGATGTTTTAGCCCATGAAATGCAAAGACATGATGTTGGGTCATATGCGAAGAGAAACAAGACAGAGCTTAGTCTTGTGTAAGATTGGGGCAAAGCTTAGCCCCGAGAAAGAAGAAAGTAGTGATAGATTTCAAGTAGCATAGCATTTGGTATTATGCAAGGAAAGGCAGATTTTAGCCTTATGCAATTAGGGAGTCAATGCTTAGCCTCGTGAAAGAAAGGGAGACATGGCTTAGTCTCATACAAGGAAAGGCAGAGCTTAGACTTATGCAATTAGGGAGGCAATGCTTAGCCTCATGCAAGAAAGGTAGATGAGGCTTAGTCTCATGCAAGGAAAGGCAGAGCTTAGCATTATGCAATTAGGGAGGCAATGCTTAGCCTCATGCAAGAAAAAGGAGGCAGGGCTTAGTCTCATGCAATGGAAGGCAATGCTTAGCCTTATGTAATTAGGGAGGCAATGCTTAGCCTCATGCAAGAAAAGGAGACATGGCTTAGTCCCATGCAATGGAAGGCAATGCTTAGCCTTATGCAATTAGGGAGGCAATGCTTAGCCTCATGCAAGAAAATGAGATAGGGCTTAGTCTCATGCAATGGAAGGCAATGCTTAGCCTTATGCAATTGAGGAGGCAGGGCTTAGCCTCATGCAAAATAGGAGACAATGCTTAGTCTCATGTAAAGAAAGGCAATGCTTAGCATTATGCAATTAGGGAGGCAATGCTTAGCCTCATGCAAGAAAAGGAGACATGGCTTAGTCTCATGCAATGGAAGGCAATGCTTAGCCTTATACAATTAAGGAGGCAATGCTTAGCCTCATGCAAGAAAAGGAGACATGGTTTAGTCTCATGAAATGGAAGGCAATGCTTAGCCTTATGTAATTAGGGAGGCAATTCTTAGCCTCATGCAAGAAAAGGAGACAAGGCTTAGTCTTATACAATGAAAGGCAATGCTTAGCCTTATGCAAAGAAAAGACAATGAGTGATAGCAGAGTATTTCTTAGCTGGAAACGCATTTGCGTTTGGCAATCTTGTCATTACGAAGATAACAATTTTGATGTGTGTGCGTAATCCTTGTTCTTGTATAAAAAAAAAATCATGAGTTTTGCGGGGAAGGTTGGTTCGTGCTTTCACCTTCTTGCTTTGCTTTTGCTCTTGCTTCGAGATCCTGTTCGAGTTATCCTGGGTAGCATCTGGTTGTTTATAAAATAAAGTTTTCGAGAAAACATGCGTGCATTTGATGAATGTAGTCAATAGTAGTATGCAATATCAAGTAAGTTAGATGAACCAATGACTGTGACACTTTTAGAGATATTGTGACTTCCTTGCATTTAGAATTTTGTAGGTCCTCCTCAAAATTCTGCCCCAGTTCAATAAGCGATTCTTTGACCGTTCTGCACGTGACGAAGTTGGCTAGACTTGCTCCGAAATTTTGAGGGTCCTCCTCAAAATTCTGCCCCAGTTTCTGACCATGGTAAAAATGAATATTTTATTGAGTTGTGACCAAACCCACAGGGCTGCCTACGTATCCCCTATTAAACGGGAATTAGGTTAAGCGTAGTTCAGTTACATCAGATGAAGAAATGCAAATGATCCAAACATAGTATCTCTTGATTGCGTCTGAGTTGATAGGTTTTGGCCAAACTTCTCCGTTCATCTCTGCGAGTATGAGCGCTCCTCCTGTTAGTACTCTGTGAACCATGTAGGGCCCTTGCTAATTGGGCATAAATTTCCCTTTGGCTTCATCTTGATGCGGGAAGATCCGCTTCAGCACCAGCTGCCCCGATGTGAATTGTCTAGGCCTGACCCCTTTGTTGAAAGCTTTGGATATTTTGTTCTGGTAAAGTTGATCGTGACATACTGCGTTCATTCTTTTACCGTCAATGAGATCCAGTTGCTCATAACGACTTCGTATCCTTCTGCATCCCTGAGTTCAACCTCTTGGATGATTCTTAAAGAAGGAATTTCTACTTCGGCGGGAATGACGGCTTCAGTGCCATAGACCAGCAAATAAGGAGTTGCCCAGCTGATGTGTGAACCGTGGTACGATATCCAAGTAGGGCAAATGGTAACTTCTCGTGCCATTGTTTGTGATTATCTACCATCTTCCTTAATATCTTCTTGATGTTCTTATTGGCGGCTTCCACATCTCCATTCATTTGTGGTATGTATGATGTGGAATTCTTATGCTTGATCTTGAACGTTTCACACGTGGCTTTTCATCAAATCGTTGTTTAAATTGGCGGCGTTGTCAGTAATGATTGACTGAATCACTATCCTCATGTTGCGTTATCTCATTATATGTCACAGTCGTAGGTTTAGCGGGATAGGTAATAATAATGCTGAAAAGAAAATGTATAAAAATAATAATAAATACGAAAAACAGTAATGCATTAAAAAAAATCTTAAAAACGTCAACAAGTGCGGCTTGATGACTCGAGCAATTATTTCAAAACAGAATACTGAAAAATGTCTCAAATGCTCAAAACTATTTTTTAAAGTAATTCATGCTAATTTGCTAGGCTACCCAGGAACTCGACATGCCCGGGATGGTGCAGCGGTCCAGTTCTTGAGAAGATGCCAGTATGCACGAACCAACCTTTGGGAATTGGAAAAATCAAAAGAAAGAAAAAGCAAAAGGTAACCAATTTAGTAAGGAATATTAAAAGAGTGTTTGCGATATTAAAACATGTTTCACAAAGTCGTGCAATAATTCACGCCTTAATTTGGGGACCTCATTGTGCCCGAGGTAGGCCTAAGCGACATGTAGACTTGGAGAAAATTGATGCCAACATTTGCGTCATTTCGTTAATGCCAAAAATGTTTACGCAATAATGATCAACACGTTGGCATATTTTTGTCCAAGTAATGCACATAGTATGATATCGTCCATTGGGATTGTGGAAAACCCGTCGGACTTTGGACGAGGTTCATCTTAGCGGGTTGTTACGTTAATAACGCTTCAACCCGTACTAGATTTAACATGATACATGTACATTTCAAGTTAGAGTAGGGTTTCTAGAATGGTCTAGACTGGTACTCCCAAGTGGACAACTTGAGAGGGAAAGGCACGGGACCGTCGATTGCATCGTTGACCGACTAGTCTACCGCAAATAAACCTTTCCGATTTAAAAGGGTAATTTTCGGAAGAGCGCGGACACTCATCAAGTGCCGCTATGATGATAGTTGGCACGAGTGGAGTATGATGTGGAGCATGCTTTATACAGCAATAATAACACATTGTCAAGTATTTGCATGATATATAAAAGTAGTAAATAATATAGCAAAGGTAAACATGGAAAGAATATCGAAGAAAGACAAAAGGAAGGAGTTAGTTTAGTTCATAAAAAATATATGTGGGAATGTAATAAAGCAGGTAAGGAAGTAGGCATGATATAGCAATTTTGACAAGATAAAAGAGCGATCATAGCAAGTAAAGGTGAATAGGGGGAAGGGATGTGCCTGTCATAGCAGATTTAAACAAATAAAGGTGAGTAGCGGAAGGGTTGTGCATGTCGTAGCGGATTTAAACAAATAAATGTGAGTAGGGGAAAGGATGTGCATGTAACAAAAAAGGTATTCCACATAAGCCAAGTTCATTATGGTAAGATCCTAAGTGTATATCCCCAGCAAAGTCGCCATGTTGTCGCACCCCCATTTTTCTCTCTCGAAAATTGGGTTTTGACATGTGACAACTCTTTTAAATGAGGCATTAAAAGAGGAGAGTCGTCACCTAACGGTTTAAGGTGTGTTAGGGCACCTATTTGCATATGACTCAGGTTTGACTAGTTTGCATCACCAGAGATCGGGTAAGGGCTCGAAATTACCTCGAAGAGAAGGTGTTAGGCACTCTTAGAGGTTCATAACTGTGGGTCCCGACTGAACTTGAATTATATGAATTAGTCGGATAAAGACAGAGAAAGCAAGAAGTAGGCTTTGAGGAAATACAAACACTTGATTCAAATATAAAAAGAGAATAAGATGGGGGGTCCTAAGTTTTTTAGCCTAAAGGATCACCCCATGCAACATAAATAATACTTCGTAATTTTCTCAAGATGGGGTGTTACTCGTATTATTCAGCGGGCACAGACTATCATCTCCTGCTACCAGATTACTATCTTTAAGTTATTACCTAAAGCGACTAGTTGATTCTAAATCGTGCCTTATGCGTGCGCTACCCGTCCCATACCTATGGTCCAGGAGGCATTTGGGCCTCTATTTTTGGGTGGTTATAGACTTGAATTAGGCTGTTCAAAAATGTTAAAACTAGGCGACAATTCAAAACAAATAGGATTGCACTTAAGGACAGTTAAAAGGCTCAAGTTAGCCTCTGCAGTGAGACAACAAATGCACGCAAACAGATTTTTACGTAGGGTATTAGGCAGTTTCAGAGTTGAGGGAGATTGAAGTCGTTAAGCCCTATAGACATGGCTTCTAGATGATCTGATTCAGATATGCATGTTATTTTATACCTATGATTTCTGAATTACCAGTTGTGAATACCTGCTGTTGCTAAGTCGCTTATTACAGATTATAAGTTAATAGACCTATATGCATGATCTCTAAATGGTTTGCACATATAGTGAAACTTATTGGAAATGCTCAAAATTACCTATGCTTCCTAATAATTGCATGGATGAGCAATGAAACAACGTTTAAAAAGCAAGCAGTGATGTCTTATAGGCATGATTTCTAGAGATTGACGATTGGAACTAATTCTATACCTTTAGCTCTTATAGATATGCTGTCTAGATGAGCGAAGCGAATTAATTAGTTAAAAGCCTATAGGCATGGTATCTAATGAACATGGTGCGGATTAAAGAACAGTTGTTAGCAATTATTTCCTATAGGCATGCTATCTAGCAACGCATAGCAGTAGACATGGGAATAAATAGAGCACTCGTGCTTTGACAGTACACCAGTTATGTGAGTGTATGATTGCCCTAATAACATGATCTCTAATAGTGCACAAAGAGATTTAAATATAACAAGTCGGAAAGAAAATGTATCACACAAATCCTATGAGCATGCTTTCTACCTTTTTCATGCAAGTATTAAGAGATACCCATTTTCCAATTTCACTATTACCCCAATTGTTATTACAGACCCCATAATGAATAAATTACAAAGTGGTACAAGTAATAACAGTAGGCCCAAGACATGCCCAAAGAAATATCCAGTACTGCCAGTCCTTCAACTAAGCTCTTTCTCCACCTTTTAGCACACACGAATCTCAACATAGCCCAGAAACCATAGGAGAACTCAAACCAAACCAAACAACCATGGTTTGATCATAGGATCCAGAAGCCAATCACTCACACAAATCAATTTGCATATTCAACAGACATAAAGAGGGACAGAGCTGAGTAGTAAAGAAAGTGACCAAAGAACCTCATGTCCTAGTGTATCAGAGTTCACAAGGTTCTCAAAATGGACCTTGAGCAGTGCTCACACTAGGGAGGTTAATAGAGAAAGCTTTAGTGGCCTTGGCTTTCAGCCGGCCAAGAATTATATGTTCAGAATAAGGTAAATAACCAATGAGAATAAAAAATAGTGATCAACTGGTAGAATTTGAAGAAGTGCATTTGTATTTTTAGAAACAGACATTGCAGAGTTGATCACACAATGAACATATCAGCAAAAAGGGTAAACAAACTTAAAAGACAGGTTGATATCACAAGTCCACACTTAGCATATTGGGGCAAAGGACATTTGTGGAAAGCAGGGGGGAATTATGACTTATGGGATTGCAAACTAAAAAGCAAAGGTGCATTAGGCCAGTAAGACAAACAATAGAACATTAACCTAACAGGTTCAAACCTAAGGGTAAAATTATGCTGCACACGAGAAGTTAAACAGACCAACTCATAGCAACAAGGCAAAATAAAGTCAAATGTCATGAGGGAAGCTCAAGTTGGGAAGCTATTCTAAAAGGTTCCAACTAGTTGCTAGGGAGTGCAGAGTTAGGCATGGTAAGGATATACTAAGTGATAAAATGATCATAGGAGCAAATCATAGCTAGAATGAGGGTTTTAACATGGATTGGTGCATATCACATACACAAATCAATCACTATAGAAATCCAGGACAAGGCAGGAAACAAACTGATGTCATATTACCAATGTAGACACTCAAAGTACCAATATATTAAGCTAAACGACTTCAAACGGTCTAAATTGTTCCAGTTAAACATAAACATATTTCAGAACTGTAGTTTAGGCATAAGCAGATGCTAGATAGGTTCATATCACAAACAGATTCGATACTAGTTGGGTTGCACATAGAGATAGTCTAGAAACACATTGGGTTATGAAATTGCAGAGATGTGAATATGCAAATCATGAACACAAGAGAATGAATATCGCAAAGGCTAAAGAACTCACCAGTTACTGATTGACAAGTAGACAAAACAAGCAAGAACAGACTCAACAACACTTTGAACATAACCACATTAGTATAACCCAGGACCTTAGATTCGTCAAGTTCCCGAGGGCTTCGAGGAACCCAGGGCAATGCTCGTACCCAAGGAAGTCAAAAAATAGGAATTCCGGTGGCCTTGGCTTTCAGCCGGCCGAGAGCCAAGGTAGAACAAGAGAATAAGTGAACGATAGAGTGAAGATCTTTAGCTTTTTAGTGGGAATTTTGTGATTCGAAGTCTGTCCAAAAGGGAATTGGGTGTGGGGGGGGTTTATATGGTAGTGAAACAATCGAGCAATAATCAAGGAAACAAAGTAAATTAAGCAACAAACAAGGAAAATAAACATGCAAATCAATCTGAAAATCATTTTAAGAGAGAAATCTGTGAACCCTAGTTTTTAGGGAAAGTGTAAATCAACAGAATCTAAACAAAAAATCAGACTCACATAGTAGCATAGAACGTATATAGACAGAATAGCGTTCAAAATTAGAGATTTGACCCATTTTGGTTCGATTGTGAAAGAGATTTGCTTGCCATGTTTAGGCAAGCACTTAGATAATACCATAAGAGAACAACCAGTACCAAAATGGGGTCAGATATGGCAGGAATGGTAGTCGAATCCCATATTTAGTGGGATTAGGAGAAGGATTT
Organism: Nicotiana otophora; assembly: GCA_000715115.1. NCBI lineage: Eukaryota > Viridiplantae > Streptophyta > Magnoliopsida > Solanales > Solanaceae > Nicotiana > Nicotiana otophora. Next base: position 14,889 of record AWOL01S0016243.1, on the reverse strand, counting down.
AGGGGAGCGGGGGTTTAGGGTTCTTCAGAGAGAGAAGGGAGGTTGAGAGAGTGTGAGGGCGGCGGGTTAGGGGATAATAGGTTAGGGTTTGGGGGTTGGGTTAATTAAAAGAGAAGGGTGAATAAGGGCCGTTGATCTTTAGAGATCAACGGCCAAAATTAAAAGTTGGAACGGGCGGGTCATGGAGATGGGGCACCTACCGGGTTTTGGATTAGTGGGTCATTTGGTTTGGGTTGGGGTATTTGGGCTAGATGTTTGAGGGTTTTGGACCATTTATTTGGTCCGAAATTGGTTTAAAAATAGTTTGTTGTTTAAATACCCAATATTTATCAAAAATATAATTTATAAAAGTAATTAATAAATAACAAAAAATATTATTTGTGCACTAAAATGATGGAAAATAATGACTTAACATTAATATAAAAAGTTATTTTGGCACAAGTAATGCAATTATACATGAATATAGGCTATTATTGCCAAAACATGCAATTAGCCTAAAAATGCAAATGCAATTATAGAAAAAATAAAGTAGAATATTATAAAACATACATGTTAGTGTAAATAATAAGTTTGGATGATTAAATCATCATAAAAATAATTTGAAGGGTAATTATTGGATATTTATGTAATAAAATACAACAAGAAATTAATTTAGAGCTTCTAAAAATTATGAAAAATTATAAAAATTGCTTGTATGAGTTTGTAAACTAAATGATGATGTAAATATACTATTTTAAAAGTATATATATATATTTTATATATGAGAGAAAAATTGGGTATCAACATGTGCCTTACAGCACCAGTGGTGCATCCGAGATTTGGTCCATGCGGGCGTTCATTTCCATCATAAACCATAAGAGTTCATTCTTGAAGGGATCGTTTTCGTTATTGGGGTCGGATTCGCTCCCCCCAGCCCCATCGGAGCCAACTTCGCCCCTCAGGGTGTTGTTGTCGACCCTCTGCATTGTTTGATTCACGGGAGCGCTAGGAGGAATCAAATTTCGTCTATTCGCTTTATTCAAAGTCTCTTACAGCGCCTGCTTCAACTCCGTCATAACCTTATCCTGTCGCGTGAGGTGGCCTAGAATGATCGTCTATTGTTCTTGTAGGACCCTTACCACATCAACAACATATTCCTCTTCAGCATCATCGGGGGCTGCTTCCCGAACATGTTATGGGTACCGCTTGTCGTGGACCAGCGCGACATCGTTTCCCTCATTGTGGGTGTCACTGATTGAATCCTCGAGGTGAGGCTGGTTTCCTTGAACCTCAGGATTGTGTGTGTTGTTAACACCATTTCTGCTATCTCTTATGATTTTTTGCTAAGATGAATAGCCAAAATACGTTAGTAAAAAAGACAATGATCAACTTAATTACCCGGCTGTCTAGGCCCCACGGTGGACGCCAAATTATTTTTTCGTAAAATGATACAGTTGAATTTATACGTAGTTTATAGATAAGTGAATTAATATGATCCTGAAATAATAAAATAATTAAGGAAATGCACAATACTTAGCCTTGAAATGAAGATAAAATCACAAAGAATAATGATTCGGGAGCAGAGCTTCCGGGTACAACAATGATGAAAACGAAGAATAGGAAAGTAAAATTGTATAAAATTTTTTATTGATTATAGCGTAGGTTTGCCAAGAAAGTCGTATCCTTTACAATAACAACTGAACTCACTATTTATAGTTGTACCTAGGGAACAATGTCCTAAGATCATGCCCTTCTTTAATGTAAACTATGAGGACCATTGAAGAGGGTGTAGCGGTGAGCATAAATTCTATGTATCGGCCAACGCACTAAATGACGTGGAATATTCTCCATTAAATGCTACCAGACGAAGAATATTTATTGCATCTTTATGAGCGTTATTCTTTCCGGTGACAGACAGAACAATTGCCTTCGGTTTTAGCTATCCCCCGTTTTAGGTTCAACGTGTTTCTCTTTTGGACGACCATGTAGTATAACATATTTTACCATATATAAAATTTACAAACATAGTAGGGAGTAAATTAGTTATATTGAAGCTAATCAATTTAACCAATAACAACTCTCGGCGTATATATCTAAATCTTCAATAAAGGCCATAAAAGGTAAAGTACTGATCATCCGGCGTGATATCACAAGATAATGGCATTAGTACCAACAAGACGACATATAGCTGACAACATTGGAGTACTAGTTTTGACTAAAATATATTTCGTTTTAGCTAAAAATAATGGATCTGTTTCATCTGAAAAAGAAAAAAATACATATTTTGACTAAAAAAACAACAACTGAATTTTTGCGGCGGTGGTATAGTATTAGTTTAGGCCGGAACTCCCTAATTAAAACTAAAAATAGAAAAAACAAAATCAAAAGAAATCGCAACTGTTTTTGTATACCGCTCTCCTTCTTTTTGCTCATCTTCTCCAACTCGCTCTGTTCTTTTTGCTTTCCCTCTCTGACTCGCTTTATTCTTCCTGTCACCCTCTTCGACTCGCTCTATTATTTATGCCTTCTCAACAAACCCTAAAGAAAAACCCTTAAAATCCCTAAATATATTTCTTTAATGGACTATGATTGTCTATCGGACGATCATAAAAGGTCTTTTATACTTAATGCACCCGTCGCTAACAATGTCTATTGCTTGGTTTGCGAGAAGGAATTCGAAAAATTGGAGCACCTTGATACAAAGTCTCCCACCCGAAAAACACACACAAGTGTCCTGTGTGCTATAACAAAGAGAAAACGGCTTCCATACCACATTTCACCATTTTATCAAATGTGATAACATTATTAATCAAATCTTATCTTTGGTTATCTATCTTTTATTTCTCTCTCTTTGTTTCGAGCTTTCTTTGATCCAACATAGTAGCGTAACCCTATATTTCTTGCCTTTACCCTTTTAAAACTCAATATGTGCTTTGGTTTTATTTTACTTTTTGGGATAATTATTGGTTTGTAAGTCTTTTAGAGATTTCGGTACGAGATATATTCTTTTTGCTTTGGGAATTTTAGAAGTAAATATTACGGCTAGTGCCCAAATTATATGTTACAGTTTTCTAGGAGTTATTCAGGGAAAAAACTTGTAAGTGTGACTCAATATAATTTATGACCTAAAGCCAATTTTATTAATAGACCTTAAACCCTTTTAACATAATTTATATATATATATATATATGCAAAAAGTTAGTGCAGTTGTACTTTTTTTTCATACTTAACTTCACATAGTAGTATTGTTATTTATAAGGTAAAGGTTAATTTAAGTTAATAAGATGTTAGTCACATGCTTGCAATACATTGCCTGAGATCTTATTATAAAAAAAATATTTACTATTATGAAGATTTAAATAGTTTAATCTAAAGTCTTAAAATATTTTTGTTCAATTGGCCACAAGTACTCTAGATTGGTAAGAGTTACTTTTGTTGTTCTATTACTCCCAAGTTTTAACGGATTGACAAGACGTGATACTATCTTCATCCTACTTATCCCATCAAATTGGTAACAAGTACTAACAGATTGATAAGACTTGCATATGTTGTTCAATTATTTTTATTATGGATTAAACAAAACTTGATACTATCTTCATCCTACCTATCATGTTCAATTGGCCACGAGTCTTTCCGGATTGTCAAGACTTGGCAGAGGTTCTTGATAGAGAGTTTTGAGAGGATTTATGCTAAAAGATCAATTGGTATGGTTGAGATGCCACTTTTCTTGGCTTTGATTTCTCTAAAAACTTTCCATTTTCTCAATTATTGATGAACATTGCATTTTCATCTATATTAGTAATGTATTATTCAAACAAATAACGACTGTGATGAAAACAATTAACATGCATATATAACTATATACGCACTTGTATGCGTGTCCTTTAATCACACTCCATCTATTGCTCATATTTTTTTCTCTCACCCCTATTTATGTTCTTTGAGTTTATTTAAAGCAGAGCCAAAGTTAATTTGCCCCTGCAAATTATTATTGCGCTTAGAAAGGAGTTTCATAATAAGAAAGGCTGGAGAAGAAGCCAGGGGAGTGAAAGAGAAAAGGTCAATTGTTGTGTCTATAAAATAAAAGGAGCCTAATCTTTTTAGATAGTATTATAAAATGGGACAAATATTAAATACCAGGACAACATGGGAACTATCTGTGCAAATTCTTGAGTTTCCAACGTATAAATGAGCATGTAGCCATTTGTAGTACCCCTATTTATAACATATCCGATACTACTACTTCTTTTGACCTTCGAGTGTGAAGTTGCGCTCTAGCATAGCGTAACTTGAAGGTCTGAATTTGAAAATGTTAGATATCTAATTTCAATTTTAGATATGCATGTCTGAAGTTTATTACAAGGGGCTAAACTTAAAAAATTTTGCAGTTATTTTATATAAAGGATCCTAAAAATGATTATTTGTGTGCACTTCGCCCGTTTACAACTATGCAAATGTGGTCCAATCTCTTAGTAGAAATGACATTAGGTAGCCACTCTAGAAGGGCTATTAGTCAGTGTGTCATGAATTTCAGGACAAAAATTATCTTGCACAAGAAGAAGTTAACTCTTTCCAAAGCAAGGGGGCATCGCCCTAATCACTAATATAATTTTTTTTATATGTAATAACCCTCATTTTGAATGCCTAGGTTGTAACCTTTATAGCGATAGCGCGTCAAAAAAGATCTTTCGATCGGAAAAAGAAAAGAACGACCGGCCACATAAAGACAAAATAGACAAGAAAAGTGCTAGGCTCCGTATGGAAAGACAGAAGTTGACAATTTGTAAAGTCAAGATCAGCGGGAACATCCGCCTAAGCGAGCTTAAAATGGGCATTTTCGGCCAGTTTTGAGTTTAGGAATCGGAGTTTAAGACTCGGCAAAGGCATCAGCCTAGCTAGGGACTTAAGTAGAAGAGTAAACCCCTTTTTAGGTAAGGCCTAAAGCCTATCATTGACCGAATAGCGAACTTAGTTTCAAAGCTTGAAGCAAAGGCTTTACCTTTCCTTTAATCAAATCAATACCAGAGAATACATCAGAAGCTAATTAGCTCGTAGGCAGCGCTGCGCCGTCTGTTTTACTGTTTTAAAGAGAATTTGAGTTAAGAGACTAATCCAAAAAATAAAAGAAAGTGGCCAATCTTTTTGTGGAGGCGGCGAAGGGATGGTAAGGCTTTGAAGCTAGACAAGCAGCTACTTATCCTAAATTGTCCTAAAGTTGAGAATTTTAGTTTAAAATTTCATGATAAAATAAATAGTGGCTAATATCTAAATAAAATCCCCGAAAATGACTATTGTGCAGTTGTCCCAATTTCCCATACGTTTCAATAAATTCACCTTTTCCCCGCCAAGCCTAATGCTTTATTATCCTGGCTGCGTTTTGTTTTTCCCGCCATTTTCAGGTTCCTCTCTTCTAGATCTTCATCGCCGCCCGCTGTCTCCACCGCCACCTCCATCCGGTGATTCAACTTTATCGTGAGTCTTATTATCCATAACTTGATATCCTTATAGCTTCGCATTTGCTTATAATCGATTTCCTTATACCCTAGCTTTTACTCTGCTGAACAAAATGTAAAATATTTTTTATGTTTCCATTGCTGCGTCGATAATTTCTATAAATTTGGATGAAAAATTGTAGGAAAATGACAAGAAAAGAAGTTGAGAACGGAAGAGACTACATGTTAATAGACGGAGAGGACAATGCCGTTCCAGATGGATTTAACACCGATTATCTAAAAGCTTATTACGGTAAATCTTGGTTTTCGTGCATTTTAACCTGTTTATTTGTACAGAGATACGAAATTCGGGATTTTAACTTTATGAGTTGTAGTTCGGAATTGTAACACTGCTCATTTGATATATTGGGTTGGAAATCTATTATTTGTACTTCTTTAGTGGATTTTTAACATATATACAGTGTGACATATAATAGATACTATGATTAGACATCTGTACATCCATATATGGATAAGCTTGAGATCTGTAGAACATTTACTTTTAGATAAATCTAATTTGCCAACCGACTGACATGTTATTTGATATTGGAATAAAATGGGCTTGAGTAGAGAGGAATGGATACAGATGAGCCATCTGGTCAATTCCGACTAGTTTGTGTTTGTGATGTAAGTGTCAAGTGACTGACTTCTCAGATCCATTTAACAGAATTGAACTTGGAAGTTATTCAGTGGATGTTGATGAAACAAACAGTTGCTACCTGAATGCTTGTTTGGGAATCGTGTACATACCTCTTCAAAATTGAAGCTTTTGAATTGGATTATCTTAAGTACAATCAGATGAATAGTGTTCTTATACGTAATACTTATCAACTCTGAAGGATGCTTTAACAACTTTTCTGCCTTGAGTGCAATTTTGAGTTGGAAAGTTCTGAAATTGACGTGATATATCTATGTTGTTGCAAAGTTTGTACCTTCCTCAATCCCTCTTCCGTTAATAAGAAATTCTGTAACTATACAGTAATTTATATTTGGTTCCAAAGCCATTTAGAGATTGATTTCTCAAGCTAAGTTTTCTCTGTTGCAGGAAAGCTTTTCCCTTGTGCTGATATGTTCAAGTGGCTCTCTTATGGCAATGGTAAAAGCAGTTCCTCGATATGAGTTTCTCATTTGATATATCTTCTGTAACATTGTGCTATTGTGGGTTCTCCAGATGGAAAACATCCAGGTTGTGATCACTCATACTCTGGTCGGAGGGAGTTCTCATTCACATTGGATAATGATATTTACTTGCGATTTCAATCGTTTAATACTGCATCTGAGCTGGAAAATGCTATCAAGGAGAAATGTCCTTTTAAAATAGACATTGGACCTGTCTATAGTGTGGATGTAAGATCTCTGCTATTGTCTTTCTCCCTGCATTGAAGCTTCATTTTAGTACCTATATACAAAACGATTCAGGAAAAATCTACTTATGGTGAATCTGTTGCTTTTATGTGGCAGAGGTTCTAACGAAGGTTGTTTTCCTACTATAACTGCATGTTAGTTCACTTCAAAAGAAAAATGGAGTTTCTTTTAGGAAACACATAAAATGGCTATACATTAAGTTATGGATATGCTTACTTTCATTCTGATGCTTCTTCATAGCCTAAGTAACCCCAATTTCTCTGTCTTCTTTTGTATTAGCAGGATAGATATATTCTAACCTTTTTATTAACATTTGGAATTGTTCTTTTCTGTGTTGCAGCCCTCAAAAAGGCATGCCTATTCGCAAGGAGGTGATAATATATTCACACCTGTGGAAAGAGAGCTTGTGTTTGATATTGTAAGCTCATTGAAACTTGAAATATCAAATTTTCTGCAGAAAAGCCACCAATTCATGTTTCAGCTAAAAGTTTGCCGCATACATATTTTGCTGCAGGATATTTCAGATTATGATGATGTTAGATATTGCTGTTCAGGAGCTGATGTTTGTTTGGAGTGCTGGCCACTAATGACAGTTGCTATCAAGGTCATTGATACTTCTCTCAGAGGTATAGTCTGTATGACATGAAAAAACAAGCTGGTCATTTGCCAAGGAATCAATTTGGACATTTGATTTGCTTAACCGAGTACTTCTGTAAATGAATGTTGAATACATCCTCGTTTTGTTGTTTAACAGATGACTTTGGGTTTAGTCACATTCTGTGGGTATACAGTGGTAGGCGTGGTGTTCACTGTTGGGTTTGTGATGGAAAAGCAAGAAGGTATTGCTGCATTTACAACCAGAAGTGTATTACAATTGCTGTTTGTTTTAGTATTTATTGACAAGGTTATTGTCTTGGATATTATACTAGTTTTATATTGTTTTTATAACCATCATCACAATCAGGTTGAACAATGAACAGAGGGCTGCAATTGCTGATTATTTTCGTGTCTACAAGGTACTTGGGGATGTTTTTACATGTGCGCTATCGGAGATGATGATGGCTTGAGGTTCTAACAGAAAAAATATTTTGTTTATCATTCAGGGCAATGAGAATAGCAATAAAAAGGTTTCTCTAGTGGGTCCTGCACTTCATCCCTTCCTCGTGTAAGGTTTTCTCCATTTACTTCCTCTTCATTTCGGTTTAGGTTTTTCTGAGTCATCTGCTACCTTTTGCAGGAGATCATATACTAAAATCTTACAAAACTACTTTGAGAAAAGATTGCTTTCAAGTCAAAATTTGTTCCTGAATGAGGAGAGGTTTGAGAAGATACTGGAAATGATACCTGACGAATGTATGCAAGTTTACCACTCATTACTTGTTCAATATTTTTCATCTCATTGAGTTGTTAGTAAAGTTGAGGTGATTTTTCAGCTATTACATCTGAGCTCCGGGGAAGGTGGCTGTCTAATAAGCGCTCAAAAGAAGATATTAATGTTGTTCGTTGGGAACAACTAAAACATCTGTTATCTAGTAAAAAGGTAGAAATCTTTTACTGACCAGTACTTGGGGAGGTCAAAGTTTTTCACTGTCTTTTTAATTGCATGGCTCGAGTTTGTCCTAATTCTTAGTCTTGAAAACATTGAGATTCTCTTACTGTGTATCATTATTTCATTATCCAAGATCTATCATGTTCCTTCACCAATTGAGTGAGCCATGGTATCTTTTTAGTAAATTAGCTAAAAGGTGTGGATGTATTTCTTGCTCTTCTCGTAATCTCTTCTACTATCTGGTTGGGGCTTTTCATTGCTTGAACATCAAATTTATACCAAAGTGATTCATCTGTTTCTGTTACCCATGGTTCCATTTTGCATTTCAGGGCCAGGGTCTTCGCAGATGCATCGAAGAGATTGTGTTTTCATTTACCTATCCAAGGCTTGATATGGAGGTTTGTGTTATTTACAGTTTCCCCCCTTTTTTGGGACCCCACTTCTGCTTATATGGTGTATAAATATTTAATATACCCACAGGAATAACAGGCATGTAGAGAAACAAATACAACGGGACTTGATTATATTCCTTTGACGTTTTACTTCATGAATTCAAACTGAAGATTTACTGAAGATTTGCTTCTTTTACCTCTCAGGTCTCAAAGCACATGAATCACTTATTAAAAGCTCCTTTCTGTGTGCACCCCAAAACAGGTTCGAAACTTATATGTTGAACCTCAAAGCACCTAAAAGACAAGACACTTGAATCATTACAGTTTCTTATCATTGGCTATCTTTGTCTCCGGTACATTTTAACAGAATCTTTGCGCTTCTTTTTGTTAGGCCGCGTTTGTATTCCTATTGATCCCAAGAAGTGTGACGAGCTTGATCCTTCTGCTGTTCCAACCCTTTCCAAGGTGAACAATCCTTGAATAGTTTGCCTTTAGCATTTTCAAGATATCATTGATGATTTCAATTGGTTGATTCTTGTATAGAATGTTACTATGAGAAGTGAAATCAAGGTTTGTAATGTCATTTGGAAGACCATATAGAAAAATGTGTCTATCATCAGTATTCAAGCTTGTCCATTCCAAGTCTTCCATAACCAAATGTTCCATTCAGAAGCAAATGGTTTCCTCATGATCTAACTACTGCTATGCTGCCTCGCCTTATTGACATCCTTCCAGATGTTCAATTAGTCAAGGCTGGCTGTAATAACGGCAAAAGGTTACTGAACCTGGTCAAATGAATTTCTATCCCTTGTAGTCGAGACCAGACTGTTATTCTTTTCCAGTTTCAATATATTACTGAATATGGCGTAATGCTGTTAATGATCCTACCCATTAATCAGTTATAGCATGGTTGGTGCACCTATGAGATAAGTTAATCATCATTATTTTCATCTTTTTGCATCCAGAAGTTGTAAAATTTGGCAGCATATTATCAAATAATTTGAAGTACGTGGAGACACTTTTCTTATTCCAGCTACTTTCTCTTTTCCTTCTAATTGATACTAACTTGACTGTATTGCAGCTTATTGGGGATCTTAATGCTGGAGGTTTTATAGCAGAAGGGGACAATGGTATGGAAGAAGGGAAAAATGGTATGCTGAATTCTTTTCTTTTTAACTTGTATTTTTGAGATAATTATTCTGATCCCTTTTGTTCTTTCCATCAAGTGGTGTCAGAAATAGCAATGATTTACTTGTGGTTCTTAGCTGATATTTTCATTAAACTAAAGCATTGATCATTCAGCTATCATAACTTGTGAATTTCACTCTAGCCGGACTATTTACTATCTAAACATTGAGCCTCTTTGTAATTGTGTCTCTATATTTAACTTGGTTCTCTTGCCACTGCAGTGTATTTCTTTATTGTTTCCAAGTCCAACTGATTCGAAATTTTTGGTTTTACTCTTTGATGTTCACTTTATTGCAGAATGGGATGGAACATCTTTCGTACAATGTGTTAAATACTTTAAGGAATACTTCTTGGATCCTCTGCATAAGTCTTGCAAGGTACATCTCAACTACTTGAAATAAATCATCCTTGTATTTATCTTGCCATTCCTGTCCTTTCAATAGTAGTTTATCATACTCGTTCAGAAATTGTGAGCAACAAATAATGTGTTTTAAGCATGTAATTTTTTCTATAACTGCCATCGATTTTTAACACTAAACTCACTGGTGGGGAAACTGACATCGCTCATAACCATGCAGGAGGAGATAGAGACTTCTTATAATGCAAAAGTTAAGCAATCAAGGAATTCAATTAGCTGGTAGTGTTCTTATAAGATCTTCAATATACATGTTGTTTACGACCCTGCTGGTGATTGTAATTATGTGTTAGCACTATGTCTTGTGCTTAATTTGTTAGTCTTATGCTTAATTTGAGTGATAAAGCTTGTAATATCCCCCCCCCCCCCAAATGTATTGGGATTGTACTAAATGTTAATCTGTAGTTTCCCTCTTGAGACTTGTAGTGTCGAAATCAATTTCTCATTGCAGTTGACAAATCTTACTAAAACATACGGATTAGCTTCGAATACAACGTTGTCAACCAATGATAAGTTTTGTTCATTTAATGAAGTAATGAACTTATAACTGGCTCAGACTAGCATTATCAAAACTCAGAAGATTTTGTTGACTATTGTGGATATGTGGTCTGTCAGACAAATAGTGGGCCTTGGTTCTTTGCATTCCTACGGTTCTAAAGGTGTCAGGCGAGCGTTACTGAGACATCACCATCGCCTGCTTTGATCTCACTGTATTAGATTGATTCACACCAGGTTTCAGGACCATTTCATTTTACTTCTTTAAATTTTTAGACAAACCAAACCATATATAGTCAGAGAAATTATGGAGTTAATGTTCCTTTTCATTATGTTCTTAATGAAATGCTTTTAAAGTTATAAAAATGTTATAAGGAACAAAAAAAGACAGAATGTAGGTGAGCGTTGAAGCATCAACAGGACCACAATGACTCGGTAGTGAGCTCTGTGCTTCACATGTGGCCTTCTCAAATCTCAAATAGTCAACTAGCTTTGTGCATCACATGTTACACGGTATGGCAAATCTAGGATATGTGGCACTGTTCCTTTTCACACTTATATTTTCCTCAAGATTTTCTTTCTGCTTTTTCGCAAGTTGATTTGAGAATCGAGATGAAAACCAAATCATTATACCTTTCTAAAGTGGTATAGCAGTGTTTGATCATAACTTGTGTTTATGTCAACTATTTCATTAGTATGTGTTATCTTCTACTGATATTTAGATATTAAGTAACTCTGCTTGTTAAAACTTTAAGCAAATACGAAAAAAATACTAACCTTTTTTTGTCCATGCTAGGACTTGACCAAAATGACCATCATATTAGTACTACTCAAGCTTTCTGTGAAATATCTACCTTTCCTTCTCAAAACTTAGTAGGAGTCTTCTCATTGCATCAATTTAAGTTACACTACTTTATATGCCGGAAGTTCTCTTTGTTTCCTTATTCTCTCCCTATTCACACTACAATTCCAAAAGAATTTAAAAAGATAGATGCCAAACTGCAAACTGGTTTAAATATCACCAATTTTATTAGAAATAGCAAAACCCCCACAAACTTGATGCAGATACTTGGGATTAAATAGAGCTCAAATATGTCCATTCATCCCACAAGGAAACACAAGACAAATTCAAAAGTAGTCATAAATAGATAGTTAAACTTCAAAATTAACCATTTACATTCCCACAACAGAAAATGGCCCCTCTAAATCCCAATATAAGCTCCTAATTAAACTTAACATACCAACTAAGAAGTTCTAATTAGCAAGAACTTCCCATATCAACTCAGGATCAAAAGAAGGCATTCTTGCAAGTGAACAGCTATCAAACTCAGATTCCATTAATGGCTCCTTTAAGCAGTCACCAAAAATAGAACAATTCGAATTCTCACTTTTCCACAATCCATCTTCAGAAACACTTGGGGAAATCACATCACCCACCAAAGAAGAAGTAGAAGATGATGAATCTATAGTTTCTTTAACTTTACTCTCATTTTCACACTTTTTCTTGGCACCCTTTTTAGCTTTCTCTCTTTTCACCTTTTGACAAATAGCTTGAATTTTAGCATCCACAGCATTCTTCACAGCATTCATTTTTTCACTATCTCCAAATCCCAACTTACTCGGATCGCGAATATTAGGAAAATTCAAGCGTGCATATTCGCCGCGAAGCTTATATGCTGCTCTGTCATAAGCATAAGCAGCAGCTTCAGCAGTGTCATAAGTACCTAACCAAACTCTCATTCTGTTTTGTGGAAGTCTTATTTCAGCAACCCATTTTCCCCAATGCCTCTGTCTCACTCCCCTGTATAATTTTTTCTTCTCTGGAAACCTGTAATTCTGTGTATACAGAGAGTTTTGAAGTGGGAAAGTTGTGGAAGTTGTTGGTATTGGGATATTTGTTATGTTTTCTTGGCAAAATTTTTGTAGCAAATCTCTTTGTCTAAGGTAAACTGAAGAACCTAAGGGCTCAAAAACAGGGCTAGTTATTTGATTTGTTTCTTGGCAATGAGAAAATATTGAGTCTAATGTGTTTGTACCACTTGTTAAAATTAGTTGAGATAAGGAAGATCTAATTTGAGCACCCTCATCAAATATGCAAGACATAGTGTTGTTTTCTTGGATTGTGTTCATTATCACTTCATAAAACTAGAAAACAGAGGGAAAACCAGAGGAGAAAACAGAGGGGAAAACAGAGGAAACAGAGGAGAATACAGAGGAAAACAGAGGGGAAAACAGGGTACTAAAAAAATGGCCCCTTTTCCCTAAAGTTAAATCCACTGATCCAGAGAAAAAGTTGAGGATTAATGGAGAATTTGGAGAGCTAAAAAAACAGAAAAGTCAAAAAAACAGAGAAATGGTTGGAGAAAAATGTTGTGTTGTTGTTTTGAAGTGAATAATGGAAGAGAAGAGGGCAGTTGGTAATAGAGATTTTTGTGTTTGATGTTTTGGTTTGGTTTCCTCTTTGCTGTATTTATAGCTGCTGAGAAAAGGATCTTTCTGCTTAAAGTTAAGGCCCATAACTTTCTTTTGTATTCAAAATTTGGCATTTATGATTCAACTTTTTACTCTTATCTACTAAGTCCTTTGCAATCTCTGTATTACCATTGTAGTAATTGTGACTGAAAAGTGGTTCCATATTTTATTCAAAGACAACTAATCTATTTATTAGATAAGTACTCCGTCCGTTTATTTTTACGTGTTTACTATGCTAAAAATATATTTTTACTTTCCGTTTATTTTTACTTGTCTATTATAGCAAATCAAATAAAAAGATAATTTTTTTTCTTGTTTTATTATGGGTAAAATTGTAAAATATATACTTCTTTTTTATATATATATAAAAAAAAATGCAAAGTCAAAAGTGAACTATTACAAGTGAATGGAGGAAGTATTTGATCTTTTTTTTGGGTGTGTGTGTGTTGGGAAAGTGGGTTGCTCTGATGGTAAGCACCCTTCACTTCCAACCAAGAGGTTGTGAGTTCGAGTCACCCCAAGAGCAAGGTGGGGAGTTCTTGGAGGGAAGGATGCCGAGGGTCATTTTGGAAACAGCCTCTTTACCCCAGGGTAGGGGTAAGGTCTGCGTACACACTACCCTCCCCAAACCCCACTAGTGGAATTATACTGGGTTGTTGTTTGTTGTGTGTTGGGAAAGTAAGGACCAACTATAGTCTTGGTCGCACATTTTTAACATAGTGTTCGGATTCTCATGTCTTTCAAAATTAAGATATTCGAATTAGCGATGTATGATAGTCGATCTTATGGCGGTAACAAGAAAAACCTTGCACCACGAGTCTGTGTAGTAGTGCATCTATTAGTGAACTACCACAAATATTTTGTTTATGAGAAGGTTTTATTCTTTTCATTGTCATTTTTATATTATTCGAGTAAAGAAAATTTTATTTAATTTTGTTATTTTCATTGAATATGTTTGATTTAAATGTTATCACCCCTTTAAATCTTTAGCTCTTTTCTAATCCAACTCTTTTAAAGGGAAACACAATTTTTTATAGTGTTCCTCATTTATATTCTTTGACCAATTCTTCTTCACCAGTCCTAACTGTCAAGTAGTAACTAGCAACATATGTTGTCTTGTATTCAAAGCTTATTTTACTATCTAAAATTACAATTGCTGAATGTAACATTGAGTTCAAGAGTCGACATACATATTTGACTCAAGACCTGAGTTCACATCTTAAAGAAGTAACATGATAATTATTGTTGCTCAACTATTAAGATGATGATGTGTGGAAAAAATTTAATATGATACTTTCCGATGTTATAACATGTTTAAGATCCTACATTCTATTTTTTTTTTTTTTTTGAAATGACACCAGGTAGCCACTTTAATGGGATGCTATTTAAGAATTAACCAGTGCGTCCTGAATTTCAGTTTTCCAATTCAAATTTTCGGGACAAAAATGTCATGAATTGTCCTAAAGTTAAGAATTTTAATTTTTAAAATTTCAGGACAAAATAAGTACCGACAAATCTCTAAATAGCATCCGTGAGATTGGC
>AWOL01S0016242.1:0-11564 GCA_000715115.1 Nicotiana otophora | reverse complement strand
TTCTTGAATTCAAGAAGTCTATTCTTGAAGTTGAATCCTAACAACAATAATTATCTAACAAAGAACTAATCGCCTTAGGCAGAGAATTAAAAATAAGAGATAGATTGTGAAACCCGGCCCTTTAGGATAACAAGAACAACAATAAGCCTAAACTTATCACCTTTCTTGAATACCTAGAAGTGATCTAAGATTTCAAAAGAGTTTAATATTACCACCTTAAGTTGAGTCTTAAAGGTTGAAGAATAAATCCAAGAGTAGCCACACACAAAAGTGCAAGAAACATCTCACAATTTTTATTGATAATAGTCTAAGTCTAAAACCAAAGAAGATACCCCTTTATATAGAGAGGGGGTCACGAAATTCCTATCTAAAAACAAAGAAATAAATTCCTAAACTACTTTGGACAACAAGTCCAAATACCTTAGGAAAAGGAAAAATACTAGGAAACAAAAACCAAGTCAATCTTGGAAAGTAACTCCAACAATCTTAGGAAAAGGAAAACATAACCTTAACTACCCAGGAAGGCAATAAATCTAGTATCAAAATATATGGAAATAAGTTAAAACAAATCTAGGATAGAATATTGAAAGTCCCAAATCAATCATGGATAGGATCTTGGAAATCTTGAAGGCAACTTGCAAGCAACTTGGCACCAACTTGTACCCAACTTCTATCATGCCTATTGAACCTTTCTTGGGCAGAAAGTAGTTCCTTTTTATGTTATAAAAATGTGTCATCATGTAGGACTTATTGGGATGCAAGTTTGGACACATTTTTAGGTGCCAAATAGGTCCAATAGTGGCCTGATTTGGACCTTCTTCAGAGGATGTCTCTTGGGATCTAATCCACCTCTTCTTGGATATGAATTTGGACTATAAAATAATTATAATACCTAGACAACTCATATCCTTTATCCTTGAGCTCTCCATCCAATTAACAACTTCTTTATTTGCATTTGAAGTCTACTGACCTTGTTTTGTAACTCTTTAGCTTGACATCTTGTTAAAGGCCCTCTTTAAGATTCCAAAGCTTCATTCTTATCCTTTAATAGATTTTAGCTTCCTAGGATGCTATCAGCGAGTGAGGAATTTCGGTATCCTTGGTATAGAGGATTACCGCGAGGCGAGTAAGGATCATTGATGATGTGAAAATATGCCAAAGATGAGAAGGTAAAACATCTATACATAGATCATTGTAGCACTAAATCTTAGTGCTCCCCTAAAGGGAGGAATATGGTGTGATGTGGCATTAAGTTAGAATTAAGTGGTTCTAGTAACTATGAAATGGTAAAGGAAGAATACGATAAGAATGAGAAAGGGATGAGATTGCACTCATTCAAATCCTACAGATATGCTATGATTCCATAACATTATGCAAAGCACAATGTCAAGGAGAGAAAGTAAGGGTTCCTACCCGAGATGTTATTGATAGATAAGGAACCAGTGCGATACGTAAGTTAAGACAAAGTAAATAACCCAAAAAGATTACGCAGAATATTGATATGAGAATGGGACAACGAGTAGTTAGTAGTTGATTTAGGAAGAGCCTAGTTATGGCTAAACAAGAGGAACACAAACAAATTAACGGATTGTGCAAGACGAACAAAGTGAACCCCAGCATGGGGAATTCAATCTCGCAGATATGACATCGTGATCCTTGAAACATATTCAGATAGGAGTTGGGTAGTTAAAGGTAAATAAAAGAGAATGCTAGTGGGAAGACAATCAAAATATTAGTTTAGAAGCAACCCTACAAGCACAAGGGCATGGAAATAAATAACTACGGATAATTATAGGAGGGGAAGAACATCAAAAATTCCGTCCAAATATACGAGGTGATAAGCTCGCAGCTTTACAAGAGTCAGAGGGTCCTTCCAAAGTACTATAATGAAAGATTAGCTAAGGAAATGGTCTTCTAACAACAGTCTCATAACGAACCCTATCGTGGATATGAACGGGAAGAAGAAAAAAATTCAAAAGGTGATATTCAAGATCATATGGGTTGTACAAAATTTCAAAATGTGTGGGCACAAAGATAAGCCAAGTATTCATGCAATAAGTGGTAGAACGACCAGAAAAAGTAATTGCTTACATTTAAAAAAAGTTGAGAAGGAATGGAATGAATTATTTGATCAATAATCCATAGTTAGTTACATTATGAACGCACTTAAGAGTTTGGAGTTTTATTTATACAGCATATATGTTGACAATCATATAGACATAGAAGNAACATGCACTCCCTTACTCCTCTCATTCTTTTCTCTCTCATATTTTTCCATATTCTCTTTAATAGTCTTTTCATCTTCATAAATTTGTGAGGGAGTCAAAGGTCAAAGAATAAGTTTCTTCCAGTTAACCTCAAAAGAGTATCTATTTTTTTTCATATTATATGAAGCTCTTCTATAGGCATACCATGTCTTTCCCAACAAGATATGATAATTATTAATGGGAATCACATCACACTAGATCGCATCCTCATACCTTCCAATAGAAAATAGTAATAACACTCTTTTATCTACCTTTACTCGTTTCAACATGTAGGGTTCAATATGCTCAACTCAAGGAAAGTTCAATTTTTCAACCATATAAGTGCTAATTGAGTTATAGCCAAACTCTTTGTCAATTCTAAGGGCACAAATCGCAGATATAACTTTAGCTCTTGTTTGAAAAATATTTTTACCATTGGCTTCCTTCCATTCGGTATACTATAAGTTTGACTTTTCAAGTTGTTGAGTCATAGTTCGCCTCCTTTCACTATAACTACCTGTTTGAAACATTTCGAACAAAGATTAGAAGATTATGTATCTCTCAAATTTGGCTTTTTCCTCTAATGTTCTCGCCTCTCTTGCCTTTTTTCACTCAAATCAACTCTTGGTCATTAATATTTAGATTTATTAATAAACCTTACTAGTCACAACCATTAGTGATAAGAATGTGGAGTTAGAAAAAGAAAAGGAAAGTGAAGGACCAAACCTTGGAAGAATAGGAATTGGTTATGTAAAACGAAAAAGGGAAAGAATTTAGGAAACCCAAAATCCACAAGAATAAGGAAAGAAATTATTACCTTAATCTTCAAGAACTAGGATTCACTCTTCTTATTTCCTTTCTTGACTTGGAAATCAAATAACACTTGCATTCTATAAATAATAATGAGCCATAATGCTTTTCTTTGGGCTGATTTTCGTTTTTTTTATGTTTTGTTTTGCTCAAGAACCTTCCAAGATTATCAAGATTGAAATATTGATTAGCCTATGCTCTGATACCACTTGATAACAACACGATAGGTATCCAAGAATTACTAAAACAAATCAAGAAACGTGCGGAAGCTAAAAGAAAATAACGAAACAAAAAAACAACGGAAAATTAAAGATAGATTGAATTCAAGAAAGAGTTTCTTGAATTCAAGAAGTCTATTCTTGAAGTTGAATCCTAACAACAATAATTATCTAACAAAGAACTAATCGCCTTAGGCAGAGAATTAAAAATAAGAGATAGATTGTGAAACCCGGCCCTTTAGGATAACAAGAACAACAATAAGCCTAAACTTATCACCTTTCTTGAATACCTAGAAGTGATCTAAGATTTCAAAAGAGTTTAATATTACCACCTTAAGTTGAGTCTTGAAGGTTGAAGAATAAATCCAAGAGTAGCCACACACAAAAGTGCAAGAAACATCTCACAATTTTTATTGATAATAGTCTAAGTCTAAAACCAAAGAAGATACCCCTTTATATAGAGAGGGGGTCACGAAATTCCTATCTAAAAACAAAGAAATAAATTCCTAAACTACTTTGGACAACAAGTCCAAATACCTTAGGAAAAGGAAAAATACTAGGAAACAAAAACCAAGTCAATCTTGGAAAGTAACTCCAACAATCTTAGGAAAAGGAAAACATAACCTTAACTACCCAGGAAGGCAATAAATCTAGTATCAAAATATATGGAAATAAGTTAAAACAAATCTAGGATAGAATATTGAAAGTCCCAAATCAATCATGGATAGGATCTTGGAAATCTTGAAGGCAACTTGCAAGCAACTTGGCACCAACTTGTACCCAACTTCTATCATGCCTATTGAACCTTTCTTGGGCAGAAAGTAGTTCCTTTTTATGTTATAAAAATGTGTCATCATGTAGGACTTATTGGGATGCAAGTTTGGACACATTTTTAGGTGCCAAATAGGTCCAATAGTGGCCTGATTTGGACCTTCTTCAGAGGATGTCTCTTGGGATCTAATCCACCTCTTCTTGGATATGAATTTGGACTATAAAATAATTATAATACCTAGACAACTCATATCCTTTATCCTTGAGCTCTCCATCCAATTAACAACTTCTTTATTTGCATTTGAAGTCTACTGACCTTGTTTTGTAACTCTTTAGCTTGACATCTTGTTAAAGGCCCTCTTTAAGATTCCAAAGCTTCATTCTTATCCTTTAATAGATTTTAGCTTCCTAGGATGCTATCAGCGAGTGAGGAATTTCGGTATCCTTGGTATAGAGGATTACCGCGAGGCGAGTAAGGATCATTGATGATGTGAAAATATGCCAAAGATGAGAAGGTAAAACATCTATACATAGATCATTGTAGCACTAAATCTTAGTGCTCCCCTAAAGGGAGGAATATGGTGTGATGTGGCATTAAGTTAGAATTAAGTGGTTCTAGTAACTATGAAATGGTAAAGGAAGAATACGATAAGAATGAGAAAGGGATGAGATTGCACTCATTCAAATCCTACAGATATGCTATGATTCCATAACATTATGCAAAGCACAATGTCAAGGAGAGAAAGTAAGGGTTCCTACCCGAGATGTTATTGATAGATAAGGAACCAGTGCGATACGTAAGTTAAGACAAAGTAAATAACCCAAAAAGATTACGCAGAATATTGATATGAGAATGGGACAACGAGTAGTTAGTAGTTGATTTAGGAAGAGCCTAGTTATGGCTAAACAAGAGGAACACAAACAAATTAACGGATTGTGCAAGACGAACAAAGTGAACCCCAGCATGGGGAATTCAATCTCGCAGATATGACATCGTGATCCTTGAAACATATTCAGATAGGAGTTGGGTAGTTAAAGGTAAATAAAAGAGAATGCTAGTGGGAAGACAATCAAAATATTAGTTTAGAAGCAACCCTACAAGCACAAGGGCATGGAAATAAATAACTACGGATAATTATAGGAGGGGAAGAACATCAAAAATTCCGTCCAAATATACGAGGTGATAAGCTCGCAGCTTTACAAGAGTCAGAGGGTCCTTCCAAAGTACTATAATGAAAGATTAGCTAAGGAAATGGTCTTCTAACAACAGTCTCATAACGAACCCTATCGTGGATATGAACGGGAAGAAGAAAAAAATTCAAAAGGTGATATTCAAGATCATATGGGTTGTACAAAATTTCAAAATGTGTGGGCACAAAGATAAGCCAAGTATTCATGCAATAAGTGGTAGAACGACCAGAAAAAGTAATTGCTTACATTTAAAAAAAGTTGAGAAGGAATGGAATGAATTATTTGATCAATAATCCATAGTTAGTTACATTATGAACGCACTTAAGAGTTTGGAGTTTTATTTATACAGCATATATGTTGACAATCATATAGACATAGAAGACTCTGGTATAAGTTAAAAGAAAGAATTGAGCCCAAGGCATAGACAAAGGATTGAATTGTTAGAAGATTGTGTCATGGATATTCCATAACGCCCATGAAAGGCTAAACTAATAACTAATACAAGGAGTCGCATATCGGAAGATAGCTTAAGCCTACATAAAGGTTGATCAGAAGGAAGAGGAAACTAAAAAGTTACGTCAACCAAGTAAATCATGAGTCTGATTATTGGACCCAAAATATTATAGACCTCGTGATTGAGAACATTGCAGGATCACTCTTAATATCAGGGGTACAAGAGAGAAAGTACAACAACCATATTCTATAACGGCCCTATGATAAAGCCAGTTAGAAAAGTACCAGCCTCATAAAAAGTCAGTACGAAGCTTCCACCGGATTGTGGATGCACCAGAGGTTCAAGTATTATAATAGAGCTTTAAGTTATGGATGTGAATTATACCTATGTGGAAGGGAGGTCATAAAATAAATAGAAGATACGAGGAAATATTTTAATATAGTAAGGTAAAAGTGAACAACGTACGAAATACTCAAATGCGGAAGGTTACGAATAGTATAAATAGATACGTATAGTCGCAAGCTAAAGTATGGTAAAGCGAAAAGTTTTTGAAAGATAGGAGCAAGGATAAGGAAAGGCAAGTGAGAAGGTGACGAGAATGGATAAGTCCTCGGGATTAAGCCCATGAAAACAAGAGAGCTGATGGTTTCTCTAAGTTACGGAAAGCTCAGTATAGCCAGAATGAACTCAAATGAGTCTAAGACTAATAGCATTTAGAAGATATATAATGCTTCTCTGGTAGTAGAATGAGGGTGTAATTGTGATAGATAAAGGATGACGTTTGGGCCTCCGATTAAGTTATGATTTGAAGAAAACAAAGGAGGATTTCATGAGTTTTACGGGATTAGAATAACCCCCATAGGATGAATCACGTTACGATGCTATGAAATATGGTTATGGAAGCATGATATCGCCCTAGTCTAATCATTTCAGATGTTCCTTGATGAGACGTGAGCCCTAGCGGCAGTGTTACATAAGAGGTCAAGTTATCAGTATTAAAATGAATCAACAATGGATGGATAAAAGCTACAAAGTATGAGATGAGATTAGACACTTATTCTTAAGATGAACAGTGATGAAGAAGCATTAAAGGACTTAGATTTATACATATAGGATAAGCAACGAGAGTAACCAGGAGTTTGGTAGCAGACCTCAGTTACGGTAAATCAAAGTAAGAGTAATGGTATAGTATGGCTTACTTAGATGTAGTAAAACCAATGACGCCCAGAGGGACAACTTGTCATAATTCTGTATATGTTCACAAAGTGAAGCCTAGATATTGGCTAAAAGCTAGAGGAAAGAGGAGAGAGGAGTTGCATAGGCGCACATACAAAGTCAGAATCGTACAAGCTACATGATAAAAGATAGAAACAATTACGAGATTGGAAGGATTTCGACCACAAGTCGTGGTTTGAGAAAGAGGCCTAAAGGGGGGAATGCTCTGGCCTTTGGAAGTATTCACAGAACACTTGCCTAGGTAGCAAGTAGAGTACTAAAGTATTTGGAAGACATAAGTTATGAAAATGATAAGTGCATCAGTCAACATTCGAGACGAATGTTCCAAAGAAGGGGAATGATGTTACACCCCATGTTTTCGTACGTGAAAGTATGCCATAAGTAAATTGATGGAAGCTCAGAAATGAGATGTTACATCCCGTATTTTCGTACGTTAAAATTTTGTCGTAAGTTAATCGACGTGAGCTCAGGAATGAGATTATATTGAGGTTATAAGTATTATGCTATTTCAAACAAGTGATAAGTAATTTGTGAAGGTGAGAGGGTAAGAGAATTGAAAAAAATAAATTTCGTCGAAGTTCGACATTTTGGGATAAAATATGATCCGATCTATAATACCCTGTATTTATGGACTAATACCATACAAGGTACCACATGACCATATTAGTAAGGTACATAAAGTGTGTTAAAAGTGAATAGTATTTTAAGTAATTTGAGATAATTCTTAATTAGATGGATAATTAGGTAATTATTGATTGGGGTTGAAGATTAGCTAATTAATTAATATTTTTGGATAAGCCTAAGAAACTAAACGTGGCAGCCAAGGACCTTAGATAAACATGACTCTTAGATTCACATAATAAGGTGTCATACTTAGAGAATTATGTTGCTAACTCATCAAAAGGTGGGGCCCACTCTCTTCGGTAAAGACATCTAACATAAGTCATTAAAGGGTATGCTTATGTCTCTAAAGAGTAAGGAAAGAAAGCTTCATCAAGAATCATCCTAATTCTAGAATGGAACGTGATTTCTTCAGCAAGAAAAGTCATACAAATTACGATCAATTTACAAAAATGGAGATGTGTAACTTTATCTCATTAGGTTGAAGAATATCAAGAAGGAAAAAATAGTATGGCATCTATTTATTTCCTTTCTTCTAGTAACGGATGTTAAGATTTAAAGTGGATTTAAAGTGGGATGATATCGATTGGCTTGCTAAGTACGGATGGAATTCTTAAACAAGATTTCACAGGAATCATTTACAAAGTGAGATAATCTGCAACGTGATTCTGCTTCAACAAAGTTTCATATGAAGTTATACTACGTAATGGCAACGAGATTGTAATTTTAAGGGAGTACGGTGCAATCTTTTTTAAGAACATCATACAGATTTTGCCCTACTTCGAACCGCCGTTACGCGTTGTCGCAATCAACGGTATTAAAGGGATTGTCAAGAGAATCAATTCAGGTATGTTAAGGCTATTCCTTCTTTCTTTTGGCATGATCAATACGATACAAATGAAACGAGCAAATGCACAATTTCCATAATTGACTCTATTCATAGAAGTACTAGGGGTGTCTATATTCTTGATACCCCATGTGAATTATTATTATATATTCTGTTCATGGGTCTCAGAAAAATACGTATTTGATAAAATTTATCCGACAAGCATATTATTTTTATGACATTCCGAGAAAATCTTATTAACATATTTCTTATGCATTTCATGCATTTATACATGTACATTGAACCATGACCAGATAGCATTATATACGCGTATATTTTATGTATATGGGATATGGAAAAAGGTTATGACGTTATATATGCACCACCACCTGATCAGCTGGTATACGTTGATGAATTGCCCGCAGTGGCCAAGATGATATGATGGGATGCCCTCAGAGGCTTGATGATGTTATGAATGCATATACTTTAGCATGGTATGACATTATACACATATGCATGATATTGTAAATATTAATATTTCACCGAGCTATTCAGACTTACATGTCAAGTCTTTTACTCCATGTTTCACTCATGTCTATTATTTACTATTTTTATTCCTTACATACTTGGTACATTATTTGTATTGACGTCCCTTTTGCCTGGGGACGCTGCGTTTCATGCCCAGAGGTCCTGATAGACAAGTTGAGAGTCCTCCAAGTGGGCTATCAGCTCATCGGAAGGTGTTGGTAAGCTCCATTTGCTCCGAAGTTGCTTATGTGGTCAGTATGATTACGACATGTACTGATTAGTATGGCGGGGCCTTGTCCCGACCTTTATGACAATTATGTACTCTTAGAGGCTTGTAGACATATGTCGTGTACGTGAAAGATTATACGGCCTTGTCGGCCTATGTTATGAGTTTATAAATGATCCATGTTGGCATATTAGTCCCGTATGTCACGTGTATATGATGATGTAATAAGTACGATACGTTACGTTAGTACTCGGTTGAGTAAGGTACCGAGTGCCCGTCGCGGCCCATCGGTTTGGGTCGTTACATCATTTTCGATCTTTCATCAATTTACTTATGGCGTACTTTCACGTACGAAAACATGGGGTGTAACATCATTCC
Source organism: Nicotiana otophora (assembly GCA_000715115.1). Taxonomy (NCBI): domain Eukaryota; kingdom Viridiplantae; phylum Streptophyta; class Magnoliopsida; order Solanales; family Solanaceae; genus Nicotiana; species Nicotiana otophora. The sequence goes on along the minus strand of AWOL01S0016242.1, from coordinate 2,059 downwards.
CCCCTTTGGAACATTCGTCCTCGAATGTTGACTGATGCACACTTATCATTATCATAACCTATAGCTCTTGCGAATATTTTAGTACTCTCCTTCCCATCTTGGCAACTGTTCTATGAATAAATCCAAAGGCCCTCATTCCCCCCTTTTGGCCTCTTTCTCACACCATGACTTGTGGTCGGAATTTTTCTAATTTCGTAACTATTGCTACCTTCTATCATGCAGTCTATATGACTTTGTCCTTGTATGTGCGCCTATGCGACTCTTCCCTCCAACCTTTAGCCAATCTTTAGGCCTCACTTTGTGAAAATATACAGAATTTTGACAAGCTGTCCCTCTAGGTGCCTATGGCTTTACTACATCTAAATAGGTCATACTATACCATAACTCTTACTTCGGTTTATTGTTACTGAGGTCTGCTACCAAACTCCAGGTTACTCTCGTTGCTGAGGTTCTTTATGCTTTCTTATTACTGTTCTTCTTAGGAATGATGGCTTAATCTCATCTCAAACTTAGTAACTTTTACCCATCCATTGTTGATTCACCTCAATGTTGATCTACAATTTACCACTGATAACTTGAAACTTCTTACGTAATATATTGCCAATAGGGCTTACGTCTCATCGGGGAAAATCTGAAATGATTAGACTGATCCACCTGAGGCGATACTATACTTCAATAACCGTATTTCATAGCATCCCAATGTGATTCATCTTATGGGTGGGTTTATTCTAATTCCGTGCCGTCCATGAAATCATCCTTGTTTTCTTCAAAGTTACTCAATCGAAGGCCCAAACGTCATCCTTTATCTATCATAATTACACCCTCATTCTACTACCAGGGCAACATTCCGTCTCTTCTAAATGCTACTAATATTAGACTCCTTTGAGTTTATTCAGGCTATACTGAGCTTTCTATAACTTAGAGAAATCATCAGCTCGCTTGGTTTCATAGGATTAATCCCGAGAACTTATCCATTCTCGTTACCTTCTCACTCGACTTTTCTTATCCTTACTCATGTCTTCCTAACCCTTGTCGCTCTACCATACTTTAGCTTGCGACCTACCCATAGATTTTCCTTATGTTATTCTGGAACATCAAGCGAGACATCGCATCATCTCTAACTCTTCTTGACTCTCTTAACTAGACCTCTCGATACCTAGAAACCATAGGCTGGAAGATGTGCCTTTGACGACGACGCCATCATTCTTGGATACTGAATCCCAGCACTTCTAGCCTTCTATTCGAAGTATGGTCTATTCACAACCTTCTGCATTTGGGTATCTCGTACGTTATTCACCTTTACCTTACTTACCTAAAAATCTTGCATCACATCTTCTATCTCTTTTATGACCTCCCTTCCACATAGGTATAATTCACATCCACAACTTGAAGCCCTATAACACTTGCACCTCTGGTGCATACATAATCCGGTGGGAGCTTCATACTGACTTCTTATGAGGCTGGTACACTTCTAACTAGCTTGATCGTAGAGTCGTTATAGAATATGGTTGTTGTACTATCTCTCTTGTACCTCTGATATTAAGAGTGATTCCACTATGTTGTCAATCACGATTTCTATAATTTGTCTAGGTCCAATGATCAGACTCCTGATTAACTTAGTTGATGTAACATTTTAGGTTCCTCTTCCCTCTGATCAGCCTGTATGTAGGCTTAAGCTATCTCCCGATCTGCGGCTCATGGTATTAGTCATTACTTTAACCTTTCATGGGCGCTATGGAATATCCATGATACAATCTTCTAACAATTCAATCCTTTCGTTGTCTATGACCTGGACTCTATTCTTTCTTTTAACTTATACCGGAGTCTTCTACAGCTGTATGATTGTCAACATATAAGCTGCATGGATAATATTCCGATATCTTAAGTGCATTCAAAATGTAACTAACTCGGAATCATTTATCGAATAATTCCTTTCATTCCTTCTCAACTTTCTTTAAATGTAAGCAATGACTTTTCCTGGTCGTTTTGCCACTTGTTGCATGAATACTTGGTTTATCTTAGTGCCCACACATATTGGAATTCCATACAACCCATATGA
>AWOL01S0016241.1:0-18715 GCA_000715115.1 Nicotiana otophora | reverse complement strand
TGACGCATCTCACATTAGGCTTGGTGCAGTATTAATGCAAGATGGCAAGGGATTTGCAAATGCGTAGCGGCAGTTCAAAGTTCACGAGAAGAATTATCATGTTCATGACTTAGCATTGGCAGCCATTATTCATGCGCTGAAGGTTTGGAGGCATTATCTCTACGGTGTCTCGTGTGAGGTATTTACTGATCATCGTAGCCTTCAGTATCTATTCAAACAAAAAGATCTTAATTTGAGGCAGAGAAGATGGTTGGAGTTGTTGAAAGACTATGATATCACAATTTTGTATCACCCCGGAAAGGCCAATGTGGTAGCCGATACTTTGAGTAGAAAGGTTGTGAGTATGGGCACTCTTGCGTATATTCCGGTTGGTGAGAGGCCATTAGCTGTAGATGTTCAGACTTTGGCTACTCAGTTTGTGAGTTTAGATATTTCAGAACCCAGTCGGGTTCTAGCTTGCACAGTCACTCGGTCTTCTTTATATGAGCGCATCAGAGAGAGGCAGTATGATGATCCTCATTTACTTATTCTTAAGGACACGGTGCGGCATGGTGATGCCAAATAGGTTGTTGTGGGGGAATATGGGGTTCTGCGAATGCAGGGTCGTATTTGTGTCCTAATGTGGATGGGCTTCGTGAATTAATTCTTGAAGAAGCACACAGCTCCAGATATTCTATTCATCCAGGTACCGCCAAAATGTATCAAGATTTGCGGCAACATTATTGGTGGAGGAGAATAAAAAGGATATAGTTGTATTTGTAGCTCGGTGTCTAAATTGTCAACAAGTTAAGTATGAGCATCAGAGACCTGGTGGTTTGCTTCAGAAGTTAGAAATTCCTGAATGGAAATGGGAGCGTATCACAATGGATTTTGTTGTTGGACTCCTACGGGCTAAGAGGAAATTTGATGCAGTTTGGGTCATTGTGGACAGGTTGACCAAGTCAGCACATTTTATTCCAGTGGCAGTTACCTATTCTTCAGAGAGGTTAGCTGCAATTTACATTTGTGAGATTGTCTGTCTTAACGGGGTGCTCGTGTCTATTATTTTAGATCGCGGTACGCAGTTTACCTCACATTTATGGAGGGCTGTACAGCGTGAGTTAGGCACGCGAGTGGAGTTGAGTACAACATTTCATCCACAAACAGACGGACAGTCATAGCGCACTAGTCAAATATTAGAAGATATGCTATGCGCTTGTGTTATAGACTTTGGAGGTTCTTGGGATCATTTCTTGCCACTTGCGGAGTTTGTTTATAATAATAGCTACCAATCGAGCATTCAGATGGCTCCATATGAGGCATTATATGGAAGGCGGTGCCGATCGCCAGTTGGTTGGTTTGAACCGGGAGAGGCTCGGTTGTTGGGTACCGATTTGGTACAGGATGCCTTGGATAAGGTCAAGATTATTCAGGATCGACTTCGCACAGCTAAGTCTAGGCAAAAGAGTTATGCCGACCGTAAAGTTCGTGATATTGCATTCATGGTTGGAGAAAGAATATTGCTCTGAGTTTCACCTATGAAAGGTGTAATGAGGTTCGGAAAGAAGGGTAAGTTGAGCCCTAGGTATATCGCACCCTTTGAAATTCTTGAAAGGGTGGGTGAAGTAGCCTACAGGCTTGCATTGCCACCTAATTTATAAGTGGTTCATCCGGTGTTCCATGTGTCTATGCTCCAGAAATATCATGGTGACCCGTCCCACATGTTAGATTTCAGCTCTGTCCAATTGGACAAGGATTTGACTTATGAGAAGGAGCCGGTAGCCATTCTAGACCGGCAGGTTCGTCAGTTGAGGTCAAAGAGTTACCCTTCAGTTTGAGTGCAGTAGAGAGGTCAGCCTATTGAGGCAGATACTTAGGAGTCCGAATCGGATATGCAGAGTAGATTTCCCCCTAGTTCGCTAGTTCAAGTACTTTTCTTTGTTTGTTCGAGGACGAACGATTATTTTAGAGGTGGAGATTGTGATGACCCAAAGGGTCATCTCGTGAATTAAGACTCTATTCCAGACCCATTAGCCTTAAAAACCTTATTTTTACTCACCTCAATTTACGTGAGTAGTCCGGGCGTAAATCCAAAAAGCCTTTATGTGGAAATTTATGAAGTAATAATTTTTGAGATTTAAAATTAATTTTTAGTTGACTTTGGTCAACGTTTTGAGTAAACAGATTCAGATCCGTGTTCTGACATTTCCGGGAGGTCCGTAGTAAAATATGGGACTTAGGCGTATGCCCGCAATCGAATTCCGAGTTCCCTAGCTGGAGAAATGCATTTTTGATGAAAATCGTAAAACTAAAATTCTATGGATTTAAAGAAATTGATTAATGTTTGATCTCATTGGTATCGGTCCCGTATTTTGGCTCTGGAGCCCGGTACAGATTTAATATAATATATAAGTAATGTCTGTATAAATCGGAGTTGATTTGACATGATTCGGACGTCCGGTTGAGAAGATAGTAGTTTTGAAATGTTCTTGAGGAATCCATGAGTTTTGGTGCTAAATTCATATTTTTAGGTGTTATTTTTGTGATTTGATCGGACGAGCAAGTTCGTATGATATTTTTAGACTTGCGTGCATGTTTGATTTGGAGTTCCGAGGGCTCGGGTGAGTTTCGGATAGGCCACGGGATATTTTGAACTTAGAAAATTTTGCTGGTATAACTGAACCTGTTGCAGGACTGTGATCTCGCAATTGCGAGATCAGGCATCGCAAATGCGAACCAAGCAGGTATGGCAATTGCGAGGTTTTTTATCGCAATTGCGAAGAAAGCCTAGGCCAGCAGTTCTCGCAATTGCGAGTTTATCTTCGCAATTGCGAAGGGCCAATTGTCGCAAATGCGACATACTAATGCGAAGGCAGCGGAAATGTGAAGGTTCTCGCATTTGCGATGAACCCTTCGCATTTGCGAGCTTCGCTCAGGTCGCAAATGCGACATCCGCAGCTGATATGTTGGAGGATCGGGTTGCACGCCGCAACAAAATTTATTATAATGAATATATTGGAGAATCGGGTTGCACGCCGCAACAAAATTTATTATAATGAATATATTGGAGGATCGAGTTGCACGCCGCAATAGAATTGAATGTGAATATATTGTGAGAGCGGGTTGCACACTGCAACAGAATTGATGGAAATGATAATTGGTTATGACTGTTGAGTTGACTTCAATTATTATAAACGAGTTACCTGATTTATTTCTAGTACTGTTGTTGTTACTAATATTGCGTACATGTAATGTAAGTGACCCGCCTTAGCCTCGTCACTACTTCGTCGAGGTTAGGCTCAGCACTTACGAGTATATGGGATCGGTTGTACTGATACTACACTCTGCACTTCTTGTGCAGATTTTGGAGTTGGTCCCAGCGGCGTACCATAGACTTGCTCGGATTTCAGCTATTCAGAGGAGACTTGAGGTATAACTGCACGGCGTTCGCAGTTCTGAAGTCCCCGTCTACTTTACTTTAACTGTGTGTTTGTTTCGAGACAACTTTATTTTATTGAGACCTTTATTTGTATTTATTCTAGAAGCTCGTGCACTTGTGACACCAATTCTGGGATGGTATTTAAACATCGTCGTTTTTATGGATTAATCACTATATTTCAGATCTTACTTCCGCGTTTATTTCTTTGTTATTAATAAATCTAAAAATTGTTTAAAAATTAGTTAATATCATTCTAACGTTGGCTTGCCTAGGTGAAATATTAGGTACCATCACGGTGCGAAAGTAAAAATTTCGGATCGTGACAATATATATCTTATTATAGTATATGTTAGTGTATTCATCATTTGTATTACAAAATAAAATATTAATGAATTAGATTTATATTATTTAAATAGTAAATATGAAAGTGATTCAAAAATTTAATCAATATTGACCTAATAACCGATCAATTTTGATCGGTTATATTTCAGAAAATAAAAAATATCGACCAAAATTGATCGGTAAATACTTTCTCTGCATTAACCGACTAACTTTGGTCGGTAATTTTAAATATAAATTTTTTAAATTTTATAAAATATTGTAAATAATAATATAATTATTAAAATTTAAAAAATTAGACCTATATTACAGACTAAAGTTAGTCTGTAATCAAAACGTTTCTTTAACTAAGCAAGTCTGACCAGCTCGGTCAACTTGTTAACCAATTTACCGACCAACTTTAATCGGTATGTAATTTTATTACAAAAATATAAAATATTTTTTTTATTATTTTTTTGACCGACCAACTTTGGTCGGTACCTAGTAAACCTCAGTCCGTTGAGAAATGCGTGATTGTCATTCGTTATGCTTTAGAGGTTGCACATTACTAAGTGGAGTAAAAGAATTGCCCTAACTTTTGTGGTAATTTAAGTTTTTATATTAACAGCACAGAAGGCAAACTAATGTTCCCATTTTCAAAAAAAGAAAAGACAACACAGAAAAACTCACAACACAGCAGAATACACTGCACACTATTACACACCTCACAAAGCTGGAAAACAACAACTAAATTAAACTTGCATGTTCCACATTATTATTTCCATCTTGATATTAACTGTAAGATCAAGTCCTGCCACCTTCTTTTCCTTCAGCTTTGCTTTGGATTGCTTGTCCAGCATCCTTAGTCTTTTGTCCCACTTGCGAAGCAGCATCTGCAATTCGTTCTTGCATCCGCCTCTTTGTGTAGTCCAATTGCTCAGTAACAGTCCTCCCTTGCTTAAAGTAATTGACAATCCAAGAAAGTGATGACAGCCCCGTTAATCCAAAGGCACCTAAAGCAGTGATAAGAGTTAGAAATTCTAATAAGACCAACTCAAAAAAATCAAGAAAGCTACACCTGCGTTATTGAGCCTAAAGCAATTTTTAACTCACATTTGCCCCTACACTAAAACCTTTAAGTTATGTCAGAAAATACAACCACTAATATATTATTATAACAATTCCAAGAAGCTAAGAAACTGAAAGAATGTCACACCTCTAATTAAACCTATCACTGACAGCAACCTGTAAACCACATTCACCACGACACTAAATCACTTATATCAAAGGGATGTATATTTAAAAAAAAAATGCTAAGAATACTACAGCTGTCATTATATTTAAACACATGACCTAAAGCAATTTTTACACCACGGTGGTGGGATAGAGTCTTATATGAGGTTTCGGTAAGTATGGTCCAAACTTTATATTAGTTTTAATAAATTCATTATATTAAAAGTAATTTAAAAGGATTAAGACTTTTGAACCCATAAACTTTAAATTTTGGCTCCGTCTCGTATTACTGGGTTAAATAATTTTTTGTTTGTACATCTAAAAAGATTAGTAGTATTTGAAGGAAGTTCAATAATGACCTGAAGTCAAGAATCCAGTGACAGCTAGGCCAACAGCGAGAGCAGCTGGAACAAGAACCGGGCTGAAGAGTAAAAACACCGGAGTAGCAACGCAAAGGCCTATAATCGTCCCGATAAGCGTCAAGCCGGCGAGCCCCAAGAGCGTCCCGCCGACAGGAAGAAGTGTGACAATGGCTAGAACTTGGGTAGCTGAAGGACCTTTTTGAGGAAGAAGAGTTTTCACGCCACCTTCATAACGAGGGTGTTGGGGATGAACTTGAATTTGGTGTGGATGACGAACGTCAGCCATAGTAGTAGTGATGATAATAGTTCTCTCTTTTTCTCTGTGTGTGTGTGTGAGTGAGAGAGAGAAAATGATGAATGAAAATAAAGAGAAATGAGAGATTTGTAGAGAGCGGGATTGTTGATGAGGTGTACTTTTAAAGAAGAGGGGGAAATGCTACGTGTTGCTATGCATGTGTGAGTTACAGCAAAGGCTGTGCATGAGGAACATGTTGCACTGGAGATGAGAGAGAATTTCTTACTAGTACCATATTTTATTATTTTTGTCCTTTCTTATTTTTGGATTTTTTGGGCCTGGGGTTCAAAGCCCATTGTGTTTAAGGCTTCAAAAGGTTTGGTATCTGCATAGACTAATACCCCTTAATTGCTAATGATCCTGCAACGAATCCCAGTTAGAATAAAAACACCTGAATTTACATATGAACTATAGTACCTACCCTCTCAATAAATGTGACACATATTTGTGTATACGGGTAAAATCGAACTCGAGATTTGACCGAACATCCAGTACAACAGTTTGGGATCGAAAGATGGTGATAAAATCTTGGAGATCGGTTCCTGTCTTACCGGGTTAGTCACCGGAACCACCAGACTTGCCTTCGAGTTTACCGAGGTCATAACCAGCGGTCCCGGTTATAACGGTCTCAAGGAACATATTGCCAGCTTACCCGACAAGGGTCCGAAATTTCCGCAACTAACCGGACATTACGACGAAAATCACGAAACATACCAAAAAAGGGACCAACGGTAAATACATCAAGGACTTTTTTTTACCTTTTATGGAATAATAGAATAATACCTTAAAAGTAGGTTCCTCTAATATATAAATGGGGTCTCACAACTCATGAAGGACATCGTAACATACACTCATAAGCAATACATTAACGTTATTTTTTAAGTTCTTATTCTTTGGTATCTTGGTGTCAATAAAAGTACTTTCAGCTCAAGGATGGCCAGCTTTCCTAGGCTGAAATTATCTAATTCGCGTGGTTTGCAGTTAGTTTATCGTTATTTATTTCAATTGTTATCTAATTTATCGTTCAGTATCAAATTAATACGCATATCCTTTAAACCACTAACAAATTCAATTGTTATTCGATTTTGAGGGTAAACAGTTTGGCGCCCACCGTGGGGCTAAGGATAATAGTAGCAATTTGATACGAATCACCATAACACACCCCATTTTACACTTGTTCTTTGAAGTATTTCTAATTTCAGGTCAAGATCGAAATGTCAAACCCACAATCTGTCCCTCTAAACATAGACATAGAATCTGGCCACCATGGCAGAAACAACAATGCAGCGCTCGGTGACGATGCAACACTGGTCGATCTTAGTAGAATCCCGGTGGTAGTTCCCATCGATGCTTGTTCGCATAAGGCCATCGACACAAACCAGCCCACCGACCCCCAAAACAACGTGCGCAGGGAAGTGCATTCGATTGCCCAAAACACTCACGAAAGCGAAAATGATGGGATCAACCTGCGTATGATCTTCGAAATGCTACACGCTCAACAGACGGTGATAGCTCAATTGCAGAACCAAGGTCGACCACTGAGCAGGAATGAACCCGAGCTCCCCCGGGAAGCCATCCGCAGGAACGAGCCAACCTCGGAAAGAACGAGTGAGAGTGAATCAGGGACCAGCCTCGAAATCATGAAATTGCTCGAAGAATTGACGAAACGGATAGAAATAGAGGAAAAGAAAATCGAAGCCAATGATAAAAAGGTGGAAACCTACATTTTCAGGGTCGACCAAATCCTAGGAGCACCCCCGATATTGAAGGGCCTGGATTTCAAGAAATTTATTCAAAAGCTTTTTCCCCCGAGCGCGGCTCCGAAGCCGATCCACAAAAAGCTTCGCATGCTCGAAATCCCTAAGTACAACGGAACGACCGATCCGAACAAGTATGTAACCTCTTATACCTGCCCCATCAAAGGGAATGACTTGGAAGATGATGAGATCGAGTATGTATTGTTGAAAATATTTGAAGAGACCGTGTCAAAGGGAGCTATGATATGGTACCACAACCTTCCTCCTAATTCTGTTGACTCGTTTGCTATGCTTGCAGATTCCTTCGTAAAGGCACACGCTGGTGCTATAAAGGTCGAGACCAGGAAGTCAGACCTTTTCAAAGTAAAGCACAGGGATAACGAGATGCTCAGAGAATTCGTTTCCCGATTCCAAATGGAACGGATGGATTTGCCCCCGATCGTGGACGATTGGGCCGTTCAGGCTTTCACCCAAGGGCTTAACAGTCAAAGCTCATTGGCTTCACAACAATTGAAATAAAACTTGATAGAATATCCGACGTCCATAACCTGTACCAATCAAAAATCAAGGTCAAGGATGACCAACTCAGGACCCCTTCCGGATCCGTGCACCCTGTCAGGATCATCGACCGAGCCAAAAGAGACACCGATCACGAACCTAGATCAAATCGGGATCGGTATCAACCGTACAATAGGGATCGAAGAAGCAGCGGATCTAGGTGAAACCCTATGAGAAATACAAGAAGGAATGACCGAGGACAGAACAAACGAGGGCTGACGGGCAAAAATAGCTTTGACAGGCCCATCGGGCCTAAAGAAGCACCGAGGCTATCATAGTATAATTTTGGCATCGATGCCTCTGTTATCGTATCCGCCATCGGACACATCAAAGATACTAAATGGCCTCGACCTTTGCAATTTGATCCAGCCCAAAGGGATCCTAACCTTATGTGTAAATATAATGGCACCCATGGTCACAGAACTGAAGATTATCGACAGTTAAGGGAAGAGGTAGCCCTGCTGTTCAACAACGAGCATCTCCGAGAATTCTTTAGTGATCGGACCAAGAGCCATTTTAGGAACAAGGATTCTAATAAACGAATCGAACCAGAGGAACCTCAACACGTCATAAACATGATCATCGGTGGGGTCGACATCCCCAGGGACCAATGCTGAAGCGTACCAAACTTTCCATTACAAGGGAGAAACGGACTCGGGATTACCTACCGGAAGGAACCTTGTCATTCAACGACAAAGACGCAGAGGGGATCGCACAGCCCTACAATGATGCACTAGTAATATCGGTACTCATAAATAAATATCGAGTTAAACGTGTGTTGATTGATCCAGGTAGCTCGGCCAACATCATCAGATCGAGGGTCGTAGAACAACTCGGCCTATAAGATCAGATCGTACCTGCTATCCGAGTCCTAAACGGGTTCAATATGGCATGTGAGACCACTAAAGGGGAAATAACATTACTGGTGAACGTCACTGTAACCATTCAGGAAGCCAAGTTCTATGTAATCGAAGGGGATATGAGATACAACATTTTGCTCGGAAGGCCATGGATTCACAACATGAGGGCAATACCCTCGATATTGCACCAGGTGCTGAAATTCCCGACGCCCGAAGGAATCAAAACAGTTTACGGGGAACAACCGGCCACAAGGGAGATGTTCGTTGTCTATGAGGTGATCTCAGCATCCACACTCTCGGTATCTAAGGGTCCGAATCTGGTGGTCGAAAACGGGTCCAAATAGCAATCACTGACACTAACCTTAACAGAATCGGAGGAACGTGGGATAAACGACAGTGATGACTACGGAGTCCCCAGGTCTTTCATAGCCCCCGATGATTTCGACGCTACAAAATTAACAGTCGAGGAACTAGAGCAAGTCGTACTAAGTGAACACTTTCCCGATCGAAAGGTATACCTAGGTACGGGGTTAAACCCCGAGCTCAGGAAAAATCTCATTCAATTTCTTATAGCTAACAAAGATTATTTTTCTTGGTCCCACTGCGATATGATAGGGATACCACCTAAAATAACCACTCACAAGCTAAACTTGGATCCGAAGTTCCACCCGGTCAAGCAGAAGATGAGGCCCCAGTCCGAGGTTAAACATGTTTTCATCAAGGATGTGGTATCTAAACTCCTTAAAATATGATCCGTTCGGGAAGTTAAATACCCGAATTGGTTATCGAACGTAGTGGTAGTTCCTAAGAAAGGGGATAAGTTAAGAATGTGTGTAGACTATAAAGATTTGAATAAAGCATGTCCCAAGGACTCCTTCTCTCTGCCCAACATCGATCACATGATCGATGCCGCAGCCGACCACGAGATCCTAAGTTTTCTCACGCCTACTCTAGGTACAACCAAATACGGATGAACCCGGATGATCAGGAAAAAACCTCCTTTATCACTAAATATGGCACATACTGTTATAATGTAATGCTATTTGGGTTAAAAAATACGGGTGCCACTTACCAATGCCTAGTAAACCAGATGTTCGAAGAACAAATAGGAAACTCAATGGAGATTTACATTGACGATATGTTGGTTAAGTCCCTACGAGCAGAGAACCATTTAAAACACTTGCATGAAAACTTCAACGTATTGAAAAAATACAATGTAAAGTTGAACCCGGAGAAGTGTGCGTTCGGAGTTGGATCGGGTAAATTCCTCAAATTCATGGTATCCAATCGGTGAATCGAGATCAACCCCGATAAAATTAAAGCCATCAAAGATATCACGGTCATAGATAACGTAAAGGCCGTGCAAAGGCTAACCGGGCACATAGCCACTATGGGGCGATTCATTTCGAGGTCCTCCGATAAGAGTCACCGATTCTTCTCATTATTGAAGAAAATAGTAACTTCTCATGGACTCTGGAATGCTAACAGGCCTTGGAAGAGCTCAAGCAATATCTATCGAGCCGTCGCTGCTCCGCACGCCGAAGATAGATGAACAGCTATACTTATACTTGGCGGTCTCAGAGATAACGGTAAATGAAGTCCTGGTACGAGAAGAAAAAGGTACACAATTCCCAATTTACTACGTTAGCAGAACTTTAGGTGAGGCCGAAACTAGATACCCTCACCTAGAGAAATTGGTGTTTGCTTTGCTACGCGCCTCTAAGAAGTTGAAACCGTATTTTTAATGCCACCCCATACGTGTTGTGACTACGTACCCATTGAGAAATATAATACATAAACTCGAACTCTCGGGACGGTTAGCCAAGTGGGCCGTTGAGGTCAGCGCGTATGATATTGAATATCGGCCTCGAATCGCCATTAAATTCAAATTCTGACAAACTTTGTGGCTGAGTTTACGTCGGCACTAGTACCCAAAGTCGAAAAAGAGTTATTATTGAACTCGAGGACTTTTTTAGGGATCTGGGCCCTCTTTACAGATGGCGCCTCGAACGCGAAGGGGTCCGGACTTGGCATCGTGTTAAATCCACCAAAGGGTAATGTGGTTAAACAATTTATTAGAACTATAAAATTGACTAACAATGAGGTTGAATATGAGGCCATGATTGCAGGTCTCGAACTAGCCAAAAGTTTGGGAGCGGAGGTGATCGAAGCTAAGTGCGATTCACTCCTTATGGTAAACCAAGTTAATGGGACGTTCGAGGTAAGAGAAAAACGAATGCAGAGATACCTACATAAATTACAAGTAACACTACACCAGTTCAAGGAATGTACTCTACAACACGTGCCTCGTGATAAAAACAACGAGGCCGATGCCCTCGCTAATTTAGGGTCGTCGGTCGAAGACAATGAGCTCAATTCAGGGGTAGTCGTATAACTAGTGAGGTCGGTAGTCGAAGAGGGTCATGCCGAAATAAACTCAACGAGCCTAACATGGGATTAGAGAAACAAATACATAGAATACTTGAAAACCGGAAAATTGCCCTTAGATCCAAAGGAATCGAGGGCCCAACGTACGAAGGCAGCCCAGTTTAGTTTGTCCGAGGATGGAACCTTAGTCAGAAGAACGTTCGATGGACCGATCGTGATATGTTTAGGACCAGGAGATACTGAGTACGTTCTAAGGGAAATTCACGAAGGCACCTACATAATTCATTCAGGTACCGAAGCATTGGTCCGTAAAATAATCAGAGTCGGTTACTACTGTAAAGATGTGAAGGAATTTGTACGAAGAAGTGATGAGTGCCAAAGGCATGCTCCGATGATTCATTGAGCCGGAGAGCTACTACATTTGGTCCTGTCACCATGGCCATTCATGAAATGGGGGATGGACATCGTTGGCCCGCTTCCACGAGCACCCGGTAAGGCCCAATTTATTTTATTTATGACTGACTATTTTTCTAAATGGGTGGAAGCCCAGGCATATGAGAAGGTCAAATAGAAGGAGGTCATCGATTTTATCTGGGACCATATCATATGTCGGTTTGGAATACCGGCCGAGATCGAATGCGATAATAGATAATAGTTCATTGGCAGCAAAGTAAGCAAGTTTCTCGAAGACCATAAGATCAAAAAGATATTATCAACTCACTAACACCCTAGTGGAAACGGACAAGCAGAATCCACCAATAAAACCATAATCCAAAACCTCAAAAAGAGGTTGATCGATGCCAAAGGAAAATGAAAGGAGATCCTGCCCGAAGTCCTATGGGCATATCGTACGATTTTGAAATCTAGTGTCGGGGCAACCCCGTTCTCACTGGTTTACGGCACCGAAGCTCTGATACCGGTCGAAGTCGGAGAATCGAGTTTCGGGTTCTGATATGCTACCGAAGAAACAAATAATGAGACCTTGAACACGAGCCTGGAACTACTAGATGAAAGGCGTGATATCGCCCTCATCCAAACGGCAGCCCAGAAACAACGAATCGAGAGATATTACAATTGAAGAGCCAACCTTTGACACTTCAATATCGGGGATTTGGTACTAAGGAAGGTCACGTCGAACACTCAAAATCCGAGCGAAGGAAAACTAGGACCGAACTGGGAGGGTCCTTATCAAATTATCGATGTCACCGGGAAAGGGTCGTATAAACTCGGAACAATGAACGGTGAACAATTATCGAACAACTGGAACATAACCCACTTGAAGCAATATTACTGCTAAGGTACGACCCTGACCACCTTCTTTTACTCAGCTACATTTTTTACTAATACTTGTAGGTACCCAACATAATATTTTAGGCCCGAAAGCATGCGTTGCACTCTTTTTTCCTTGATCCAATTTTGTCCCAAATGGATTTTCTGGCAAGGTTTTTAACGAGGCAAAAGTGAAATCGTGTTAACTTAGAATCGAAGTCAAACAGTATTCGAGGCTTCTCCACGACAAACCCCGAACACTAGGGGCATAATCCGGGGGTAATGGTTTTTTATTCTTGTGCTCGAACAATCTAGGCTCGGTCAATAAGATTTAAAAAAGATTTCTGTAGAGGCCAAACGGTTGATTGAACTGTACCCACATAGATCACCCGAGCACGGACACAAAATACAAGTTTAACTTTGTATACTACACACAAAATTGAAAGGAAATCTATGCCCTTTTTATCAAAGTTCTTGTCCTTTCAAAGATTTTTCGTTTGGTTCCCCGAAGACATCGAGCCCAAGAGCCACTTTACTCGGAGGCTGCCACCTAAGGCATTGCCTAAATTAAAAGGCTACAGCCATTCAGGGATAACGAAACCCGAGGGCACAAAGCTTATTTGGCATCGCCTGAACTAAAAGGCTACGACCATTCCAGGATAACGAAACCCGAGAGCACAAAGCTTATTTAGCATCGCCTGAACTAAAAGGCTACGACCATTCTGGGATAATGAAACCCGAGGGCACAAAGCTTATTTGGCATCGCCCAAACTAAAAGGCTACGGCCATTCCAGGATAATGAAATCCGAGGGCACAAAGCTTATTTGGCATTGCCCGAACTAAAAGGCTACGGCCATTCCGGGATAACGAAACCCGAGGGCACAAAGCTAATTTGGCATCACCCAAACTTAAAGGCTACAACCATTCAGGGATAACGAAACCCAAGGGCATAAAGCTTATTTTGCATTGCCCGAACTAAAAGGCTACGACCATTCAAGAATAACGAAACCCGAGGGCACAAAGCTTATTTGGCATTGCTCGAACTAAAAGGCTACGGCCATTCCGGGATAACAAAACCCGAGGGAACAAAGCTTATTTATCATTGCCCAAACTAAAAGGCTATGGCTATTCCAGGATAACGAAACTCGAGGGCACAATGCTTATTTGGCATTGCTCGAACTCAAAAAGACTACAACTATATTAAAACGGTTTGGAGATGTTTGAAGCCCGTAACAAAAGGTACCTTC
This sequence comes from Nicotiana otophora, assembly GCA_000715115.1. Lineage (NCBI taxonomy): Eukaryota > Viridiplantae > Streptophyta > Magnoliopsida > Solanales > Solanaceae > Nicotiana > Nicotiana otophora. Next base: position 5,010 of record AWOL01S0016241.1, on the reverse strand, counting down.
GTCAAAATTATAATCTAAGGAATTATAAGTACTTTGGGAAAAATTTACGGTCATACTGAATTTCTGCATTGCCTTAAGAAAAATCAAAGGCAAGGCCTGTTCAAAACTCCGAACAGGACCTAACTATTTAATACTAAGGCATTTCAATCTTTGCAAAACATAAAGAGAAATACAAAGGAAAAACTCAAGAATAATCGAAAAACTTGTATTATATATATATGGTCTTTACAAAGGCATAACAAGCCTTGACAAAAAATAAAAAACAAAATCAAACAAAAGCAGCCTCATCTTGGCCGGAGCCTGCCTTGTCACCGGGATTCCCGGGGTCTTCTCCACCCTCGAACCCGCTTGAGTCCTCGGAATCTTTCTTCTCGGGATAGACAAGCTTCCTGGCCTCGGCTTCGAACACCTTGGCATCCTCAATCTCAGCCGATAAATCAAAACCCTGAGCGTGAACTTCCTCGAGGGCCTCCCTTCGGGATTGCCACTTTATGTGCTCGATGAGATTTTTTACAAAGTCCTGGGCTGCCTCGGCATCAGCCCTATATAGGGCCACCATCTCATCGGCGTCGGCCTTGACCACTACAACCACTGATTTGGCCGTTTTGAGCTCCCTGGCCAGATGTTTTCGATCAGAGGCGGTCGAACCTAACTCCAACTGGTGCTTTTCAACCCTTTTGGCCTGAACCTCGGCCCTCTCCTTTGCAGCTCTAAGCTGAATTTCAGCCGAATTTAGTTGTGCCCGAACAACCTTTTTTTTTTAGGCCAGACGATCCATTCTGCCTCTCCATTCCTCGGCCTCAGCTTTGACTATATCCATTTCAGCTCAGAGCTAGTCAATCCGATTGAGTTTTTGCTGGACCTGCGAATTTTGATCATCAGTCATCGAATCCAGTTCATCATCACTAATCTCAAATATTTTTACCTGCTCGGTAAGGTCAGCATGTTCCTTCCGAGTAATCTCCAGCTCAACCCGGAGGCTCTTAGCCTCCCCTTCGAACTGCTCGCTAAGAAGTTTAAAGACGTCTCTCTTCTCGGTGAGCTCTCGAACTTCAGCTTCGAGTTGTTTTAGTTCTTCTCGGTACCTTAAAAAGGTCTCGTGATGAAGCACCGATGCCTACAAGCACGAAGAAAAATCTCAAGTTATCTATGAAATAATCTATCTACAAAATTAAAAATCATTAAGGAAAATACAAAGATTACCCAGTTAAGTGTATGTTGTGCTTCATTGAATAAGCAAGGTGCCTCCACCTCATTTATCTTGGCTTGGTCATCCTCGGTCACCAGACACCGAAGATAACTGGCCATCCCACGGGGGCGGAAAGAACCCGGGCATCCTCCGAAAGGGAAATAACAATGGTGCATTTCTGATCAGGATATGCACTCGGGGTAGGGAATCGATCAACCAATTTTGGGCTCGAGGAAGGCCCGCTTGCTTCAGAGGGTGAGCTCTTCCTCGGTATCTCTAAATCACCAAATTCGATGGTGTCTTTCGTGGCCGTCGAATCCACACCATCGAAAAAACCATGGAAGGGGTTGTTCGCTCTATGGGTCCTTTCGATGGGGCGTTCTTTTGCAGCTTGGGCCTCGTTAAACATCGACTATATGAACGAGGGCAACTTGGCAATCTCTATCGGGCCGAGTGCTTCTTGCGAGGCTTTGCCCGCATCTCGGGAAGCTTCATTTCCGGCCTCCACCTCGGCCTCCCCGACTTGATGAAGATCGGCCTCGCCTCCCCCTGGTTCGGAGGTCCCTTGCCTTTAGAGCTGCGGCGGCATGCTGGCCACCAGATCGAAGGCTTCCCCCCCTCCCCCCGGACTCATCCCTCAATCGATAGAGTGAGTTTGGAGACAGTGCTCGACCACTGGTGTTTCCCTTAGGTTTACGCGCCAACCTTTTCCTTGGCTTCTTCTTCTCAAGGCCCGGAGAACTCGGAGCCCTTTTTCTTTTTTTCTCTTTATCCTGCCCCGAAGCAGGGGGCTCGATGAAGATATTGGCATCACCGAATAGAGGCCTCATCTCAACATCTTTTGGTAAACCTGCAAAAGAGAAGTAAAGCAAGTAAGAGATTGATAACGCAAAATGGAAATCAAGCGACACTTGAGAAAACTCTCACCATGGGAACTGACCTCCCACCGACCCTTCGAGAGCTCGTGCCACGTACGCTCGGAATAAAGTCTTTGTTTTACAATACCCTCGACCCATTTCTTGAGTCGAGGAACTGCATCCGGCATCCGAGAAACAGCTGCACCACCATAAAATATCGATAAGAAGGGAGGAAAAGAAAAGAGCGATGAACAAAATCTTAAAAGCGAGATTATACTTACGTTTCATATTTCACTTCTCAGGAAATAGCATATGCTCGGCTGGGATAAAATCTGAGGTCTTCACTTGGACAAAGCGGCCTAACCAGCCTCGGTCCCGATCTTCATCAATGCTAGAAAATAGGGCCTTATTGGCCCGACGGGCCAGCTTGATCAGTCCACCTCGATAAAATCGGGGACTATATAAGCGTATGAGGTGGTCGACGGTAAAGGGACACCCCTCAATCTTGCTTACAAAAAATGAAGGAGAATCACTATCTTCCAAAAAGAAGGGTTAATTTGACCAAGGGTCACCTCGTACCTTTTTACAAAAAGCGATAATGATCGGGTCCAAGGGGCCCAGCGTGAAGGGATAAGTATAAACACTTAGAAAACCCTCCACGTGGTAGTGATAGCTTCCTCGGGCTTGGGGACCACTACGTGCTTATTAGCCGAGTTGCAATCTTTCTTGACTTCGGAGAGGAAGTCCTCGGTAATCGAGCAAATATATCTCGAGACCGGTTCACACTGACCCGGTACCAAAGAGGGTTTCTCATTCTTAAAATCAGCACCGGTCGGGCACCCCGTGGGGATGAATAATTTCAGAGGAGGCTCCGGTGTCAGATCCTCGGTAGCGGCAGACAAAATATTTTTCTCAACAACCGGTCGCGAAGTAGAGGAAGTTTTTTTTTTGGGAACAGATTTTGAAATCTTCACCATTTCTGTAAAAAAGAAAGAGAAGTAAAGGAAATAAGGTTTAAGTAAAAAATAATGGATGATTGGCAAATGAAGAACTCTTATGAAAAATCTCAGAAAGCCAGAATAAAAGAGCTTAGAAGTGTTGAAATCTCTTAGATACGAAGGCAGAAGTTTTGGATATAAAGTTTGAATGAACAAAGGAAGAGGTATTTATAGTTTTCCAAGCGACGGTTCGCATCTGGGAATGACCGACCAGCGACTGATAAGCATTTAATACCTTAAAAACTGGGCCGATGGGATGTTTCAACTATTCTTATCGCTTACGTCATGTTTTTGTCGCTTACGTCATGATTTATAGAAGTGATAACCGGGAGCTCATATCATTTCTCATCATTTACTCTCCGAAAAATGAGGGGACTATCTATATACGGGTAAAATCGAACTTGAGATTTGACCGAGCATCCAGCACAACAGTTTGGGATCGAGAGAGGGTGATAAAATCCCGGAGATCAGTTCCTGCCTTACCGAATTAGTCACCGGAATTACCAGACTTGCCTTCGAGTTTACCGAGGTCATAACCGGTTCCGATTATAACAGTCTCAAGGAACATATTGCCAGCTTACCCCGATAAGGATCCGAAATTCCCGCAACTAACCGAACATTACGGTGGAAATCACTGAACATACCAAAAAGGGACCAACGGTCAACAAATCAAGGACCTTTTTACCTTTTATGAAATAATAGAATAATACCTTAAAAGTAGGTTACTCTAATATACAAAGTGGGCCTCACAACTCATGAAGGACATTGTAACATACACTCATAAGCAATACATTAACGTTATTCTTTAAGTTCTTATTCTTTGGTATCTTGGTGTCAATAAAAGTACTTTCAGCTCAAGGGTGACCACTTTCCTAGGCTGAAATTATCCAATTCGTAAGTTCTTATTCTTTGGTATCGCGTGGTTTGCAGTTAGTTTATTGTTATTTATTTCAACTGCTATCTAATTTATCGTTTAGTATCAAATTAATACGCATATCCTTTAAACCAGTAACAAATTCAGTTATTATTTGATTTTGAGGGTAAACAATTTACCTTTATTTGCAGATGAAAAAATGATTAAAGTTAGTTTACTTAGCACCAGAACCAAAGACATGACTTAAAAGTAAAGCCACCCCGTTTTACCCCCTGCCCTTTTAAAAGAGCTCAACATGAGAGATCTTGAAAGGACTAGCAAATGCTTAAATTGAAGAAGTTGATGAATTTAGCCTCTCAAAATAATGCTCTTAGCTACTAACGAATAATACAATAACAACAACTCAGTATAATCCCACTAGTGGGGTCTGAGGAGGGTAATTTGTACGCAGACCTTACCCCCACCCTAGGATAGAGAGGCTGTTTTCGATAGACCATCGACTCCCTCCCTCCAAGAACTCTCCACTTTGCTCTTGGGCTCACTCAAACTCACAAGCTCTTGGTTGGAAGTGGTTTCCAATATACTCAAAGTTTCCGATATACTCGAATGATATATATAAATTGCTTCGCATAAATTACAAGTATATTTAGATTTAATTATTTATTAATAACTTTTAAGTTATACTTTTAATATTATATTCTATTATTACGGTTATAATACATATGTCAAATTTATCTTTTAAATTATATGCTTTGATAAAATATTACTTACATGAAATAAGTTGGATAAAACAACCATTTTACTATATAGTTCTTTTTCTCACTATTAATCTATCAAGTATAGTAATTAGTAAAGCTCTTATCTTACTAGCTTCGAGTGGTTCTACACGTAATACATGACAACTAGCTAAATGCCAAAATGAAACAGTACTATTCTACTACTTATTTGGTGCATACAATGACTATTATCTTTATAACAATAATAACAATTGGTTAGTAGTTTATCTTAACTTATTAGTACTCCTATTAATTGATTTTTGTTATAAAATAAAGACTATAAAGTAAAGAAATCGAAGACAAGTATAGAGGGAGA
>AWOL01S0016239.1:32361-50909 GCA_000715115.1 Nicotiana otophora | reverse complement strand
AAATTTCCACCTTCAGGACCGTGGTGGCGCCTAACATTTCACTTGCTAAGCAAGCGAACGTTAAAATAATCTTAACCATTTTTAAACAAATTAAATTTAACATAAGTCAATTACTGAAATAAAGTGCAGAAGACCATAACTACCGAATCATCACAATACATCCCCGAATCTGGTGTCACAAGTGCACGAGCTACTAGAATGATACAAATAAAGGTCTGAATAAAATTCAAGATATTTGAAAGATAATACATAACTAAGATAAGATAGAAGGGTACTTCAGAACTACGAACGTTATGCAGTTATACCTCAAGTCTCCTCTAAGTAGCTGAATCCGAGCAAGTATATGGTACGCCGCTGGGACCAACTCCAAAATCTGCACAAGAAGTGCAGAGTGTAATATGAGTACAACTGACCCCATATACTCTGTAAATGTCGAGCCTAACCTCGACGAAGTAGTGACGAAGCTATGAAAAGACACGTACGTAAACAACTTGTAAAAGTATATGCAAATACGAAGCATCAATAATACAATAAATAACAATTTATAAATTGGGAGGCGACATGTGAAGGGGAATAATATAATAATTTCAGCAGGAGAGGTATCACTTAGCAACCAATTAATTTATCAACAATAAAATGAGCAACTAATAATATGCAAATGGCACGACACCACCCTTCATGCTTTTACTCCCATTCCTCCCAAAACTGAAAAATAAATAATAATAATAATAATAATAATAATAATAATAATAATAATAATAATAATAATAATAATTGGCACGGCATCACCCTTCGTGCTTTAACTCTCTTTTAGCAAGGAATCAAATAGGGTTTGAACACCTGGTTCATCAAATCCATAAATGCTGCTAGGGCATTTGTCAGCCTAAATAACATCACTAGGAATTCTTAATGTCCATACCGAGTCCGAAAAGTTGTCTTAGGGACACCAGATGCCCTAATCTTCAACTGATGGTAACCAGACCTCAAATCAATATTTGAAAACACCCTGGCTGCGAACTGCCCGATGCCGAGGGCAAAATCTAGCAATGTGCCTCAGATCATCACAAGTATAGTAGGTCTTCGGCTGTTGTGACTGCTGACCTTGGAACTGGCCATATCGACCTGGATAACCACTCTGATGACTCTGGATAGGAGGTACATTAATAGGAGCTGGTGGTCCACTGTAAGCTAGCTGGTCGGAATGAGACACGTAAGGGTCGTGACCACCTGAAGTGCTGTGGGATGCCTGAAGCGCTGAATGAAATGGCCTAGGAGGATGGCCTCTACCAAAATTACCCCTACCTCCAGACGAGGCACCACTGAAACCAACGAACTTACGAGGCCTCTTATCAAACCCCTGCCCTCTCTCTTGTGCAAGAACCATCTCGATCCTCCTCGCAACATTAGCAGTCGCTTGAAAGGAAATCTCACTTCCGATCTCCTTGGCCATCTGAATCCTGATAGGGTGAGTGAGTCCCTCAATAAACCTCCTCACTCTCTCTCCCTCGGTAGGCAGTAAAAGGAGAGCATGATGGTCTAAATCCACAAAACAGGTCTCGTATTGGGTAACAGTCATACTGCCCTATTATAGACACTCAAATTGCCTGCGAAAATCATCTCTCAATGTGATAAGGAGGAACTTTTCTAGAATAGTCGTGATAACTTCTCTCAGGTCAATATAGGCGATCCAACTGGTATGGTCAATGTATAATCTCTCCACCACCTCTTGGCGGAACCCGTCATATGAAATACATTAAAATTGACCCCATTGGTCTCAGTTATAGCTATGTTCCACAATACCTTATGGCAGTGGTCAAGATAATCATGTGGGTCCTCGGAAGGTATACCACCGAAGTGAACTTATCCGGTCTCAATAAGGCCTCAGAAGACATAGCAATCATATCACTGGCTTGTGCCCCAACAACTGGCTAAACTACCCCAACCGGCGGGGCTGCTGGAGCCTGATACTGGGGAGCCATCTGCTCCGGAGCGGGAGTAGTGGGAGTTTGTGCTCCTCCCCCAGCCTGTGAGATGGATGGTGCCACTGGAAGTGGACCATTCTGGGCCACACCCTCTATAAGGCTTACCAAACGGACTAAAGCATCCTGCAGTACAAGAGTAGCTATGAATCCTTCCGGGACCTGGACTGGTATAACATGTACGATATAAGTTGGAACCTCTGCTTCAAAATCAACCTAAGGTTCTACAACCGGTGTTGCTACTCGAGCTCTCGACTGAGCTCTACCTCTACCTCTGCATCGACCTCTAGCGCAACCTCATCTTCCACCTCTACCCCTGGTCATAGTTACCACCGGGGGCTCTGGCCCTTGTCCGTTGGAAGATGTATTACGCATTCTCGCCATATGTGAGAGAATAAGAATAGAATGGCTCAATCATCGATGACAGAATAAAATTGCACGACAGAATAAGAAAGAAGTGATATTGTTCCTAAATTTCACAACCTCTGAGAGATAAGTACAGACATTTCTATACCGATCCTTCAGAGTCTACTAAGCTTGCTCGTGACTCGTGAGACCTAAGTAACCTAGTGCTCTGATACCCACTTGTCACGACCCAAAATTGCAACCTTCAGGACTGTGATGGCGCCTAACATTTTGCTTGCTAGGCAAGCCAAGCCAACGTTTAAATAATCTTAACCATTTTTAAGATAATTAAATTTAACACAAATCAATTACTAAAATAAAGTGCGGAAGACCATGACTACCGAATCATCACAATACATCCCCGAATCTGATGTCATAAGTGCACGAGCTACTAGAATGATACAAATAAAGGTCTGAATAAACTTCAAGCTATTTGAAAGATAATACACAACTAACATAACATACAAGAGAAATTCAGAAATGCGAACGTTGTGCAGTTATACCTGAAGTCTCCTCTGAGTAGCTGAATCCGAGCACATCTATGGTACGCCGCTGGGACCAACTACAAAATCTGCACAAGAAGTGCAAAGTGTAGTATGAGTACAGCCGACCCCATATACTCCGTCAGTGTCGAGCCTAACCTCGACGAAATAGTGACGAGGCTATGACAAGACCCATACATAAACAACCTGTACAAGTATATACAAATACGAAGCAACAACAATACAATAAATAAAAATTTATAAATTAGGAGGGGACATGCGAAGGGGAATGATATATTAATTTCAGCAGGGGAAGTATTACTTAGCAGCCAATTAATTAATCAACAATAAAATGAGCAACTAATAATATGAAAATGGCATAGCACCACACTTCGTGCTTTTACTGTCATTCCTCCCATAAACTGAGAAATAAATAATAATAATTGGCACGGCATCACCTTTCGTGCTTTAACTCTCTTTTGGCACGGCATCACCCTTCATGCTTTTACACTCTTTCTCACCATGTCAATGATAGTGTAAGTAATAAAAATGGCACGACATCACCCTTTGTGCTTTTACACTCAAAATTGACACGACAACACCCTTCGTGCTTTTACACCCTTTCTCACCATGACAATGATAATATTAATAATAAAAATGGCACGACATCACTCTTCGTTCTTTTACACTCAAAACTGACACGTAAACACCCTTCGTGCTTTTACACTCTTTCTCACCATATTCAACAATAATTAAATCAATAATAATTTCATGAATAATGATCAAATAATAAATAATAAACTTAAGCATGAATATCTTAATTAAAGAAGCAATTATTCAAAATGAAATAAATTCCTCCATCATACTTTGACTCAACCACAACGCATAAGTACTCGTCACCTCACATATACGTTGTACCCGCACATTAAATCACGTAGAAAATAGACAAATAAATCCTACTCCCTCAAGTCAAGCTAAAGCACGACACTTACCTCGCTTTGCAACCAAATTCAAGATTCCAATAAAGCTTTGCCTTATGAATTCGTGTCCAAAATCCTAAAATCTAGTCATAAACAGTTAAATATACTCAATACAAATCATAGGATATAATTCCATATGAATTTACTAATTGTTCAAATTAAANCGTTAACCATCCGGAATCCACCTGAGGCCCCCGGAACCTCAACCAAATACACCAACAAGTCCTAAAACATCATACGAACTTAGTGGAGACCTCAAATCACATCAAATAATGCTNTACCCGCACATTAAATCACGTAGAAAATAGACAAATAAATCCTACTCCCTCAAGTCAAGCTAAAGCACGACACTTACCTCGCTTTGCAACCAAATTCAAGATTCCAATAAAGCTTTGCCTTATGAATTCGTGTCCAAAATCCTAAAATCTAGTCATAAACAGTTAAATATACTCAATACAAATCATAGGATATAATTCCATATGAATTTACTAATTGTTCAAATTAAAATCAAAATTCATATCAAAAATAACAGTGGGGCCCACATCTCGAATCTCGAAAAACTTATGAGATCTGAACACCCCTTCTGAGACGAGTCCAACCATACAAAAATTATCAAATTCTGATGTCAAATGACCTTCAAATCTTAAATTTTTCATTTCTTGGAAAGTTTTACAAAAATTCCAATTTCATCCATCTAAATCCGAAATAAATGATGCATATAGACATGGATTTATGAAATATAATCACCTTTGGTTATAGAAGACTAACCCAATTCAAAGTCGTGAAAAATTCCTTTGAAATCGCCTAAATCCGAGACTCAAAACTGAAAAATGAGTAAAAATGGTTAACTTCTGATTTTATGGAGTCTTTCCAGGCTTTTTCTGATTTGCGGACACTTGACCGCATATGCGGTTCCGATTTTGCCGAAATTATGGTCGCTTCAGTTGGATGGCTTGCTTTTTCGGACAAGAGTCCGCTTCTGCGGACTCGCTTCTGCGATGAAGTGTTCACTTTTGTGCAAGGCTGCCCCTACCCCCTTTTCCCACTTCTGCGATGCGTGGGCCGCTTCTGCGGTCGCGCTTCTGCGACACCCCATCCTTTTCTGCGGACAGTCCGCTTCTGCGAGGCATGGATTGCTTCTACGAGCTCGCATCTGCGGTCTAAAATCTGCAGGTGCGATTACACCAGAATGCCATAACTTCAGATTTTTCCTAAGTCCAAATTTTGATCCGTTAACCATCCGGAATCCACCTGAGGCCCCCGGAACCTCAACCAAATACACCAACAAGTCCTAAAACATCATACGAACTTAGTGGAGACCTCAAATCACATCAAATAATGCTAAAGCATGAATCATACCCCAATTCAAGCTTAAGGAACTTAAGAATTTCCAACTTCTACATTCGAAGCCGAAACCTATCAAATCAAGTCCGATTGAGCTCAAATGTTGCACACAAATCATAAATTACATAACGGACCTATTCAAATTTCCAGAATCGGATTCCGACCCCGATATCAAAAAGTCAAATCCGTGGTCAATCTTTGGAAATCATAAGCCTTTAAATTTCTAGTTTCCGTTAAATAGCCATAATTTGAGCTAGGGACCTCCGAATTCGATTCCGGGCATACACCCATGTGCCAAATAACGATACAGACCTACTGGAGCTGTCAAAACACTGACCCGACTCCATTTGCATAAAATGTTGACCAAAGTCAACTCAGTTGAGTTTTAAAGCTCTATTTCACATTTTAATGAATTATTCATATAAAATAATTTCCTGAAAATTATTCGGAGTGTGCACGCAAGTCGAGGAGTGGTGAATAGTGCCTTTTGAGGTCGTATAACACATAAATGAATGTTTAAATTAAAGATGACATTTTGGGTCATCATATTCTCCACCTCTAAAACAAATGTTCGTCCTCGAGCGGAATTAGAAAAAGTACTTGGGCTGGTAAAAAGGTGTGGATATCTACTCTGCATGTCCGACTCGGACTTCTGGGTAGATGCTTCTACCGGCTGACCTCCCCATTGCACTCGAACTGATGGATAACTCTTAGACCTCAACTGTCGGACCTGGCGAGCTAGAATAGCTACAAGCTCCTCCTCATAAGTCAAATCCTTTTCCAATTGGATTGAGCAGAAATCTAACACATGGGACGGATCGCCATGATATTTCCGGAGCATAGACACATGGAACACCGGATGAACCACTGATAAACTAGGTGGTAATGCAAGCCTGTAGGCTACTTCCCCACCATTTCAAGAATTTCGAAGGGTCCTATATACCTAGGGCTCAACTTGCCCTTCTTTCTGAACATCATTACACCTTTTATAGGTGAAACCCATAGCAATACTCTTTCTATAACCAATATATGAATAGTGCGCTCTCACTTTTCGTTTGTCTGTGGATGAAATGTTGTACTCAACTCAACCTGCGTGCCTAACTCATGCTGTACAGCCCTCCAGAAGTGCGAAGTGAACTGCATACCTCGATCAGCAATGATAGACATGGGCACACCGTGAAGGCGAAGAATCCCGCGGATGTAAATCTCCGCTAACCACTCTGAAGAATAAGTAACTGCTACTGGAATGAAATGTGCTGACTTGGTTAACCTGTCCACAATGACCCATACTACGTCAAACTTTCTCTTAGTCCGTGGAAGCCCAACAACAAAATCTATAGTGATACGCTCCCACTTCCGCTCAGGAATTTCTAACGTCTTATGTAAACTACCAGGTCTCCGATGCTCGTACTTCAGTTGCTAACAATTTAGACGTCAAGCTACATATGAAACAATATCCTTCTTCATTCTCCTCCACCAATAATGTTGGCGCAAATCATGATACATTTTGGCGGCACCCGGATTAATAGAATAGTTGGAATTGTGTGCCTCCTCAAGAATTAATTCACGAAGCCCATCCACATTAGGCACACAAATACGACCCTACATTCGTAGAACTCCATCTTCCCCCAAAACAACCTGTTTGGCACCACCGTGTCCTACCGTGTCCTTAAGGACAAGCAAATGAGGATCATTATATTGTCGCTCTCTAATAGGCTCATATAAAGAAGACCGGGCGACTGTGCAAGCTAGAACCCGACTGGGTTCTGAAACATCTAACCTCACGAACAGATTAGCCAATGTCTGAACATCTGCAGCTAACGGTCTCTCACCAACTGGAATATACTCAAGACTGCCCATACTCACAACCTTTCTACTCAAAGCATCGGCCACCATATTGGCCTTTTCGGGGTGATATAATATGGTGATATCATAGTCTTTTAACAACTCCAATCATCTTCTCTGCCTCGAATTGAGATCTTTTTTCCTGAACATATACTGTAGGCTACCATGATCAGTGAATATCTCACATGAGACACCGTAAAGGCAATGCCTCCTAATCTTCAGTGCATGTACAATGCTGCCAATTCTAAGTCATAGAAATGATAATTCTTCTCGTGAACTTTCAACTGCCGCGACGCATATGCAATCACCCTGCCATCTTGCATTAATATTGCATTAAGCCCAATGTGAGATGCATCACAATATACCGTATAAGATCCTAAACATATGGGTAATACCGACACTAGCGTTGTAGTCAAAGTTGTCTTGAGCTTCCGAAAGCTCAACTCACACTCGTCTGACCATCTGAAAGGGGCACCCTTCTGGGTCTATTTGGTCAGTGGGGATGTTATGGATGAAAACCCCTCCACAAACCGGAGATAATAACCTAACAAACCCAGGAAGCTTCGGATCGCTATAGCTGAAGTAGGTCTAGGCAAATTCTGAGCTGCCTTCATCATCTTAGGATCCACTTTTATGCCTTCTGCCGATACAACATGAACCAAAACGGCAACTGAGTCTAACCAAAATTCGCATTTTGAAAATTTGGCATATAATTGATTATTCTTCAAAGTTTGAAGCACAATTCAAAGATGTTGCTCATGCTCCTCTCGACTGCTAGAGTAAACCAAGATATCATCAATGAATACAACCACAAAATAATTCAAATAGTGTTTGAACACCTGGTTCATCAAATCCATAAATGTTGTTGGGGCATTTGTCAGCCCAAATGACATCACTAAGAATTGGTAATGTCCATACCGAGTCCGAAAAGTTGTCTTAAGGACAACAGATGCCCTAATCTTCAACTGATGTTAACCAGACCTCAAATCAATCTTTGGAAACACCTTGGCACCCTGAAGCTGATCGAATAAGTCATCAATTCTTGACAACGGATATTTGTTTTTGATAGTGGCCTTGTTCAACTGCCGATAATCTATACACATCCGCATAGAGCCATCTTTCTTCTTTACAAATAGACTGGTGCACCCCAGGGCGAGACACTGGGCCTAATGAATCCCTGATCAAGTAAGTCCTGTAACTGCTCCTTCAATTCTTTCAACTCCGGTGGGGCCATACGGTGTGGTGGGATAGAAATGGGCTAAGTGCCCGAAGCTAAATCAATACATAAATCAATATCTTTGTCAGGTGGCATTCCCTGCAGATCTGCAGGAAATACATCTAGAAATTTACGGACAACTGGAACTGAATCCATAGAAGGAACTTCCGCGTTGGGATCGCAAATATAAGCCAAATAAGCTAGATACCCGTTCTCGACCATACGCCGAGCTTTCACATAAGAGATAACCATGCTGGTAGAATCGCCAAGAGTCCTTTTCCACTCTAGTCGAGGTAACCCAGGCATGGCTTAGGTCATCATTTTGGCGTGACAATCCAATATAGCATGATAAGGTGACAACCAATCCATACCCAAGATGCCATCAAAATCTACCATGTCAAGTAGTAGAAGATTCACGCTAGTTTTAAGACTCCCAATAGTAACCACACACGAACAAAAGACATGATCTACCACAATAGAAGCTCCCACTGGTGTGGAAACACACACAGAAGCACTCAGAGAATCATGAGGTACAACAAAATATGAAGAAAAATAGGAGGACACATAGGAATAAGTAGATCCTGGATCAAATAGAACTGAAGCATCTCTATGGAAAACTGGAACCATACCTGTGATCGCTACATCGGATGACTCGGCCTCATGCCTAGATGGAAAAGCATAAAATTATGGCTAGGCCCCACCACTCTGCACCGCGTCCTTGGGACACCCTCTAACTGGCTGGCCTCCACCTCTAACGGCCTGACCTCCACCTCTAGCTATTTGACCCATGTCCCTAGCTGGCTGGGCTGGTGGCGGAACAACTAGTGCTGGAATCATAGCACGGGAACCCTGCTGCTGTGAACTGTCCCACGCCCTAGGGCAAAATCTAGCAATGTGTCTCGGATAACCACAAGTATAATAGGTATTCGACTGTTGTGACTGCTAACCCTGGAACTAGCCATGTCGACCTAGATAACCACTCTGATGACTCTTGATTGGAGGTACATTAAAAGGGGCTGGTGGTGCACGGTAAGCTAGCTTGTCAGAATGATACATGTAAGGGTCATGACCACCTGAAATACTGTGGGATGCTTGGAACGCTGAATTAAATTGCAAAGGAAGATGGCCTCTACCAAAATTACGCCTGCCTCCAGACGAGGCACCACTGAACCCACCAAACTTATGAGTCCTCTTATTAGACCCCTGCCCTCTCTCCTGTGCAAGAGACATCTACATCCTCCTCGCAACATAAGCAGGCGCCTGAAAGGAAATCTCACTTCTGGTCTCCTTGGCCATCTGAAGCCTGATAGGGTGAGTGAGTCCATCAATAAACCTCCTCTCTCTCTCCCTCAGTAGGTAGTAAAGGGAGTGCATGACGGGCTAAATCCATAATACGGGTCTCATACTGAGTAACAGTCATACTGCCCTGCTGTAGACGCTCCAACTACCTACGGTAAACCTCTCTCAATGTGATAGGGAGGAACTTCTCTAGAAATAGCCATGAGAACTACTCCCAGGTCAGTGTAGGAGATCCAACTAGTCTGGTCAACATATAATCTCTCCACCACCTCTTGGTGGTACCCGTTATCTAAAATATAAAAACATCGACCCCATTGGTCTCAACTATACCCATGTTTTGCAATATATCATGGCAGCGGTCAAGATAATCATGTGGGTCCTCGGAAGGTGTACTACTAAAGTGAGCTAGAAAGAGCTTAGTAAACCTATCAAGTCTCAATAAGGCCTCAGAAGACATGGCGAGCCTATCACCGGCCTGTGCCAAAACAACTGGCTGAACTACCCTATTTGTTACTGAGTGGGAGTAGTGGGAGTTTGTGCTCCTCCCCCAGCCTATGAGATGGATGGTGCCACTAGAAATGTACCATTCTGGGCCACACCCTCCATAATGCTTACCAAATGGACTAGAGCGTCCTGAAGTACTGGAGTAGCTATGAATCATTTCGGGACCTGGACTGGTATAACAGGTACGGTCTGAGCTGAAACCTCTACTTCCGAATCCACCTGAGGTTCTACAACTTGTGTTGTTGCTCGAGCTCTAGACTGAGCTCTACCTCTGCCTCTTCATCGACCTCTAGCACGATGGTCATAGTTGCCACTGAGGGCTCAGGACCTTGTCCATCAGTAGATGTATTACGCGTTCTCGCCATCTGCGAGAGAATAAGAACATAATGGTTCAATTATCAATGACAGAATAAAATCGCACGACAGAATAAGAAAAAAGTGATATTGTTCCTAAACTTCACAGCCTCTGAGAGATAAGTACAAACGTCTCTATAATGATCCTTCAGACTCTACTAAGCTTGCTCGTGACTTGTGAGACCTAAGTAACCTAGTGCTCTAATACCAACTTTTCACGACCCAAAATTTCCACCTCTAGGACCGTGATGGCGCCTAGAATTTCACTTACTAGGCAAGCCAACGTTAAAATAATCTTAACCATTTTTAAGCAAATTAAATTAAACATAAGTCAATTGCTAAAATATAGTGCGGAAGACCATAACTACCGAATCATCACAATATATCCCCGAATCCGGTGTCACAAGTGCACGAGCTACTAGAATGATACAAATAAAGGTCTGAATAAAATTCAAGTTGTTTGAAATATAATACACTGCTAAGATAAGATAGAAGGGGATTTTAGAACTGCGAATGTTGTGCAGTTATACCTCTAGTCTCCTCTGAGTAGCTGAATCCGAGCACGTCTATGGTATGCCACTGGGACCAACTCCAAAAGCTGCACAAGAAGTGCAGAGTGTAGTATGAGTATAACTGACCCCTTGTACTCCGTAAGTGTCGAGCCTAACCTTGATGAAGTAGTGACGAGGATATGACAAGACACGTACGTAAACAGCATGTACAATCATATACAAATACGAAGAAACAATAATACAATAAATAACAATTTATAAATTGGAAGGGGACATGCGAAGGGGGAATGATATAATAATTCCAGCAGGGGAAGTATCACTTAGAAGCCAATTAATTCATTAACAATAAAATGAGCCACTACTAATATGAAAATGGCACGGCACCACCCTTCGTGCTTTTACTCTCATTCCTCCCATAAATTGATAAATAAATAATAATAATTGGCACGGCATCAACCTTCATGCTTTAACTCTCTTTTTGCATGGCATCACCTTTCGTGCTTTTACACTCTCTGAAAATGGCACGACATCACCCTTCGTACTTTTACACTGAAAAATCACACTACAACACCCTTCATGCTTTTACCTTCTTTCTCACCATGACAATGATAGTACAAATAATAAAAATGGCATAGCATCACCCTTCGTGCTTTTACACTCTTTCTCACCATATTCAACAATAATTAAATCAATAAAAATTTCATGACTAATGATCAAATAATTAATAATAAACTTAAGCAGGAATATCTTAATTAAAGAAGCAATTATTCAAAATGAAATAAATTCCTCCAGCATGCTTTGACTCAACCACAACGCATAAGTACTCGTTATCTCACATATACGTTGTACCCGCACATTAAATTACGTAGAAAATAGACAAATAAATCCTACTCCCTCAAGTCAAGGTTAACCACGACACTTACCTCGCTTTGCAACCAAATTCAAGATTCCACAAACCTTTGCCTCGCGAATTCATGTCAGAAATCCTCAAATCTAGTCATAAACAATTCAATATACTCAATACAAATCGTAGGAATTAATTACATATGAATTTACTAATTTTCCAGATTAAAATCCAAAATTCATCTCAAAAATCAACAGTGGGACCACATCTCGAATTTTGGAAAAACATACGAAATCTGAACATCCGTTCCGAGACGAGTCCAACCATACAAAAATTATCAAATTTTGATGTCAAATGGACCTCCAAATCTTAAAGTTTTTATTTTTTGGAAAGTTTTACAAAACTTCCAATTTCTTCCATCTAAACCCGAAATAAATGATGAATATAGAGGATTTATGAAATATAATCACCTTTTGTTATAGAACACTTACCCAATTCAAAGTCAGGAAAAATCCCTTTGAAATCGCCTACATGTGCGACTCAAAATTCAAAAATGACTAAAAATGGTTAACTTCCAATATTATGGGTTATGTCCAGGTGTTTTCGCATCTGTAGACACTTGACAGCATCTGCGGTTTCGCTTTTGCGGAAATTGGGGTCGCTTCTGTGGGCTGGCTCGCTTATGCGAAGAAGCGTCCGCTTCTGCGCAAGGCTGCCCCTTCGCCCTTTTCCCGCTTCTGCGATGCGTGAGCCGCTTTTGCGGTCGCGCTTCTGCAGACTGTTTGCTTCTGCGAGGCATGGCTCGCTTCTTCAAGCTCGCATTTGCAGTCTAAAATCCACAGGTGCTATTACACCAAAGCCAAAATATCATATTTTTCTTAAGTCCAAATTTTGATCCGTTAACCATCCGGAACCGATCTGAAGCCCCCGGGATCTCAACCAAATACACCAACAGGTCCTAAAAATCATACGAACTTAGTCGGGACCTCAAATCACATCAAACAATGCTAGAACCACGAATCATACCCTAACTCAAGCTTAAAGAACTGAAGAATTTTCAACTTCTACATTCAATGCCGAAACCTATCAAATCAAGTCCGATTGACCTCAAATTTTGCACACAAGTCATAAATGAAATAACAGACCTCTTCAAATTTTCAGAATCGGATTCCGACCCTAATATCAAAAAGTCAAATCCGTGGTCAAACTTTGGAAATCTTTAGCCTTTAAGTTTCTAGTTTCCGTTAAATAGCGATAATTTGTGCTAGGGACCTCCGAATTCGATTCCGGACATACACCCATGTCCCAAATCACGATACGGACCTACCAGAGCTATCAAAACACTGATCCGACTCTGTTTGCTCACAATGTTGACCAAAGTCGACTCAGTTGAGTTTTAAAGTTCTATTTCACATTTTAATCAATTTGTTATATAAAAACTTTTCGAAAAATTATTTGAACTGTGCACGTAAGTCGAGGAGTGATGAATATTGATTTTTGAGGTCTTATAATACAGAAATGAATATTTAAATTAAAGATGATATTTTGGGTCGTCACACTTCCCTTCAAAGAAAATCAGTTAAAACATTATATTTCCCTTTCAAGTGCTTGACCTGAAACTTGTATGGACAAAACCATTCAGCCCATTCGAGAATTTGCAAATTCGGAATGACCTTTGGATTCAACTGGATCATCCTCGAAAAAGCCTTCATAACCATATGTATAAGAAATTGGGAGCGAATTAGAAGAAAATTGAACTTTTTAATCCAATTTTTAACTGCAAGAATCTCCCTGAACATGGAATGATAGTGTTGTTCAGCATCCTTGAATCTTCCACTAGCATAACCATATATTTTTCTCTGAACATTTTCTTCCTCAAATAAAATTGTGCTCCAATATGCATTACTGGCATCTGTCTGCATTATTTTATTTTCATAAGAGGAAATGTGCAAAGATTCTGATACTTTGAGACATATCTTTTATTTTTTCTCACTGCATCGTTTTGATCCTTACCCCATGGCTGGGCATTTTGCTTCAAAATCTTTGTGAGAGGAGAAATATATGTATAAAAATAGGAATAAAATCTCTCACTTAATTTATTATTCCCAAACATTGTTGTATTTGCTTCGTTGTGAATCGATATCGGGGAACTTGAGATGTTCTTTAGAAATATGAGAACCTGAGGTGTGTTCTCCATGGGAATAATTCATGCCCAAAAAATCAATCTATTGTTTTGAAAAAACCATTTTTTTTAGCTTAAAGGATGATGCCATTTTTTTGCATTAAAGATGCAAAATCATTAAGCAAATTTATATGCTCCTCCAAAGTATCACTGAATAGTAAAATATCATCAATATAAAGAAATTATCTGTGAAGGATGGACTAAGATAGTTTCATCATGGACTTTTGAAACAAAGACGGAGCAGTTTTTAAACTGAAAGGCACGACTTTTCACTGGAAATGGTCATTGGGAATAAAAAACAATTTTTCCCTATCATCCGAGTGGATTCCCAATTACCAAAAGACTGAATTGAGATCAAACTTAGAATAATATTTTTTTTAGACAAGTAGAGACAAAAGGATGGGCTTATTAGGGATGGAAAACTTGTCATCCAAAAGAAAATGATTGAGTGGTTGGTAATTAATTGCCAATCTCAATTTACCTCTTGTTTGTTCGGCTTTTTTAACATAAAATGCTTAGCACACCCATTGTGAATTTGATGGCATAATGAGATCAAAATCCACTAGCTCCCGATACTCCTCTTTTGCAAGCTGAAGGTGGTCTGTATTCATACCAGAGTGACTTGCCAGTGTAGGATTGATATTATCATTTTTATTCAAAGGTAGCTTAATGAAGAACTCTTCATTTTTTCATAATGCTTTTCACATTCTGTTAAAAATTCAATGTGAGATTCTACACTTGAGTGTTGTGTGATTTGTGCTTCGATTTCCCTGACTTGATCTTCTTTTGTGAGTCGGATCAATCTCAGGACTACACAATACGACTTGAATTGCTTTTTGAATGCTATCACATTGGCTTTGATATGGTCTTTGTCGTGCATAACCATGTAAATATAAAAACCAATAATCAAATCCATACCTGGGACATGTGACTCAATCAATTTGCTCATGTACTTCAGTCCTAGGAAGAATTCAATGGTGATCGGGTGCTTGGTAATGACAGTTCCGGACAGAATTCCATTTCATTTTATGTTGAAATTCTTGAAGTACGGCACCCAATACTCATATTGTAAGACCACTGCTTCCGAGTCAAAGAAATCTATGGCATGTGTTTGTTTGTCCCACATGGATGCATAGACATTGATTTCTGCTTGCGGGATCACCGTGATGCTTTGGATCTCTTCTTTCACCTTTGGCTTTGGTTTTTAAATTTGGTAATGATAATTTCCATATTCATTATAAACATTTAGGGAAAAGAGTCTCTCTCTTGTGGGCTTATCTTCAAGTGAGAAAACTGATTCAAGATTGACATCTTCACTGAAATGAATGCATGTGTAATCTCTAATTTCATAGAGAAGTTTATAGACTTGTTGGACTGCAGGTAGTTTTTCGCAAAATGTCATATTTTATTTCAAATAAAACATGCTCTATTTCTCCTTGCATTTTCTGGCCTTCTCCTTCAGAAGTATTTAGTATTCGAACCTATCAATTGAGAATTTTGGTGACCTGAATCTTTTGAACTTCTTCCTTGGTGCCTGGCACGAGTAATCTTTCATTCCAATGATTAAATCTAAAATGCAGCAAGATCTATCAAGTGTTGGATAATTCTTCATTATCTGTTTGGTTGCGGAGGAATCATATCTCCTTTTTAGAATGGGCTCATCAGTCCTCCCATCTTGATCATCGTCAACTTCGAAGACCTCTGGCTCCATGTGCTACAACAACAACCTAGGATAATCCCACTAGTGGGGTCTAGATAGGGTTGTGTGTACGGAGACCTTACCCCTACTCTAGGTTAGAGAGGCAAATGGGAATGGGACGATTCCATGGGCTGGCTCCCTGGGCTGATTCATGAAAATGGGAAGTTCCTCTTTTGAAGATACTTGTGAGGAATTAGTACTTACCTCAGAACTATCCTCTATTAGAACTTGTTGGATCGAATTATCAGTAAGCTCCTCTTTTTTCTTGGTATCAAACCCTTGAGATGTTACCTCCTCTAAATCTCTCTATGGTTGGGCAACATAGGGGCTTGGGGTCTGGAGGGTAGAGATCTTGAGGTTCTCACAGTTAGCATTTTTTTAGCTTTCTACTAATCTCTATCCTTTTTCGAGTGTCTCTAGGTTGCAAGTGCATTTGTTTTCCAAACTAACTTTGCGAAGTCAAATTCGTGTTCTTTAATAGTTAGAGAAAATTGATTATGAGCAGCTATATGGATTTTGCTTTGGGGAGAGAAAAAGATAGAAAAAGGATTATCTAGCTGAGGAGGGGGATAACTTTGGGCTGAGAATGTACTTGTGGGAGGAAGAGAAGTGACCTGAGGACATATGGGTTTCATGGGCACAAGGTGATCACTTTTCAAGAGGTGTAGTCGTTTAGAGACACCATCACGTTTTGGAATAAATTGAAAAGGGAAGTACCCGACGGACAAATTTCATACTGCAATCTTACTAACCTGTGGTCCAAGGCTTTGATGAGTCCTGTATGTTGGGAAGACTTTCCTACAACCTATTCGACCTTTTTCTCACTTTCCACATCGCTAAGCATTTTATTCTGAGTGTGTAAAATATTTTTAAACAGTGCTATCAATGTTGTTCAAGATTCTATTTTGAGAAATATAATTTTCAGACTAACAATTGATTGTTGCTTCAATGTCACTAGATGGTGGTTTTTCTCCTTAGCGCAAAACAACATTCTTTTTGGGGATTTTGAGGGCATGATCTGCACCATATTTACTGAAATGTTCGAGAGGTGCAAAATCATGGATATATTTGACGCTAACAGGGCTATACATTAGTATTTCAAGATTGTTGGAAAAAGCGGCTACCTCATCATCTTCCCAACTAGGGTGATTGGCCTGGCATTTTCTCTAGAAATGTTGGCTATTCCCGAGGGTTATAGCTGACAAGGTATTTATACTTACCTAGGAGCTGAGCAAGCCAAGTGATGGGTCACCTTTTTCATACCTTTCTCAAAGGCATTCTACAGATGATTTGCATTTTTTCTTTCTGGCCTTCTTGTTTTTCTTTTTGGGCACCTGATAGTATTCTGCTATCTCCTCAAGGCATTCTTGGAACGAACATTCAATTTCCCATGGGCAGTGGCCTGCGAAATAAACCTTGAACCACTACACATTTCTACCTTTGATGTCAAAGTGCACAATCCATTCCATGGTCGGACAAGCTTCCATCTATTCATTCAAAGAAATACTCTAGATTATATCCACAAGGAGAGTGGTACATGGGATGTATCATATGGAAAAAAAGAGTAGCCTTGATTGTCTTTTTAAGGTGAGAGTGGTCGAAAGCTATGACATGTGTTTGTTTATCCCACTTGGATGCATAGACTTTGATTTTTGCTTGCGGGATCACCGTGATGATGTGGATCTCTTCTTTGACCTTTGTCTTTGGTTCTGAAATTTGATAATAATTATCACGATATTCTTCATAAACATCCAGGGAAAATAGAGTCTCTTCTGTGGGCTCAGCTTCAAGTGAGAAAACGGATTCATGATTGTCATCTTCGCTGAAATGAAAGCTTGTGTAGTTTGTAATTTCAGAGAGAAGTCTAATACACTATTTCGATTGCAGGAAATTCCTCACAAAATGTCATATTTTATTACAAATAAAACATGCTCCATTTCCTCTTGCATTACCCTGCCTTCCCCTTCTAAAGTATTTTTTTCCATCTGAACTTGGCCATGTCGCTTGAGAATTTTGGAAACCTGAATCTTTGGAACTTCTTCCTTGGCGCCTCGCATGAGAAATTATTCTTTGATATGATCAAGTCTGACCTGGGCAAGCTCTATCAAGTGTTGGATCATTCTTCATTCTCTGTTTTAGAGTAGATCTTTTTGCACATATATGATCAACAACGTAAAAAAATGGCTTCCCTAATGTAACTAATTTTCGGAGCAGTTATTGACTGGTATTTAGCTTCTATGATGTCATGGTTCGACCAGCCAACATCATTGGTAGGGATGATACAATCCCCACCCAGCCCAAAAAGGATTTTTGCCATTTTTTCTGGAAATGTTT
This sequence comes from Nicotiana otophora, assembly GCA_000715115.1. NCBI lineage: Eukaryota > Viridiplantae > Streptophyta > Magnoliopsida > Solanales > Solanaceae > Nicotiana > Nicotiana otophora. The sequence continues at coordinate 32,930 of AWOL01S0016239.1, read as the reverse complement.
GTCGATGATATCTCTTTCCAAAGACAGACACTTCATTTAAAAAAGTTGTCTTTGACGTTTTGCATGCCTTTGGCCAGCATCGCTGCAGAAAACCTCCTGCAAGATTCTAATGTTTGAAGTAAAATTTTGGGAAGTAAGGAAAGTATCATTGTCCTGCAACCCAAGGGAATTCCACCAGTCTCGAAGAATACCTTAATGGTGAAAAGTGAATTCTGATAGAATTATGTAATTTTCTCGCTCTGCCAAATTCTTGGTCACCATCCAAGTGTAGAAATCTTGGATTCTTTAGGGCAATCTTGAGACTTTTATATCATCCAAGGTAATGGTATGGAAACCAGTACCTACCTATTTGGCTGTTTCTGAATCATATCTCCTTTCTGGAATTGACTCATATGTCATCCCATAATAATCATCTTCAACTTTGGAGACATCTGGCTCCATGGGCTGATTCATGAAAATGGGAGGAAGTTCTTCTTCTGAAGAATATTGGGAGAAAATAGTACTTACCTCGGAACTATCCTCTGTTGGAACTTCTTGGATAGAAACATAAGTAAGCTGCTCTGTTTGTT
>AWOL01S0016239.1:13000-27605 GCA_000715115.1 Nicotiana otophora | reverse complement strand
CACATATAGGCATCACTTGAGTTCATAAGCATTTAGGCAATTCTATTTTCAAAGTCAATTTTGGAACAGTTGAATCAAAGCTCCTTTCATAATCTTTCTCACATCATTTCATTTCATTGGCACCATTGGCCACAAGTATGACTTTCACTCTTGGCACGTTGGCCACAATTTATATCCCCAATTTACTTATTTTACTTCGAACCATCTTTATAGATTATCAACTATAAGACATTTTCAATCAAGGCTTTAGATACACATATGAGAAATTAAGAGTCTTAAGCATATTGAGTTTTTCTCACACAGTTTGGCATACTAGCTTTCATTTGAAACACGACTCAAAGCCATAACATTTTAACACACATATCATTCTTGAACACATTCCCGAAGGATAATATAATATGATAGGACCATTCGGAACAAATTTTGAATACATAATTATCGACCCTTTGCTTACTCAGGACGATTGAATTTATTGGGAACAACTCGAAACAAGAGAATAAAGAACTTGAACCAACCACACTTGAAACTTACGGGAACATCATAGAATTCAATTATAAGAGATTAGTTTAGCCAACATACCTAGCTTTGAGCTTTCCTTAAATTACTACAATGTTCCGAAAATCCTAGCAACTTAAATCTAATTTGAAATATAATGAAAGTGAACCATAATTAAGAAGATATTCTTTGTCTCAGGTCATTCGAGCATTTTATTAAACACTAGGTGTGAAAATGGGTTACAAGGTTCTTCCACAAGATTTATTTCAATTCACAACCCAATCCTTAGTTATTTGAGCTCAACAATCTAACTACAAACCTTCTTAGTACATGCATATATAAATAATACTCTTACAGCTAAGAATCATACAACCAACCTTTACCCCAAACTCGAAATTGAAGACTAGGGTTTGATCCTTACCTCTTGAATGAAGATGTTGTGAGATTTCCTTGTTGAATTTCAACGATTGGACAAGATCTTGATGAACAAAGCACTTGAGCCTCTTCCGCTCTCTAGGACACTCTCACTTTTCTCTAAAAATATTAGGTTTTTGTCTTCAAAATGAGCCCCAAAGGCTATTTATCAAAATGGGGTCGGGTTATAAAAATAGGAAAATGAACTCTCCGAACTCAGATCTATGCTCGCACAATGGACTGCAGAACGCGTATGCGGTCTGCACAATGGACCGCAAAACTGGTGCCCAGAACTGGGCTAAACTTGTCAGTTCTACGACCATTTTGCAGTTGCAGAATTGGCCGCGGAATCACATTATGCCAGCCTTTGGTAATTGAGTCATAACTTCTCGTAGGATTGTCCAACCGATGAACGGTTTGAAGCGTTAGAAACTAGACTCAAATATATTTAATTTGATAGGTTATTAATCGCATAAATCCATATATATATGTAGATATGATCGTCACAACTTTGGTCTTATGTGTACTCATTTGGAACTTTAGTCAATCATGTAATTTCCAACTTGACTTGGACTTAGGGCTCTCCTTAGACCCCACATCACTTATAATGTGCCTCGTACACTTATTATCATATCCAATTGATATCCATCATATTAATAGTCCCCGTTGCACACAAAAAATATAATTAGCACACATCAACTTTCTTAATAGCGCTTATGTACTGCAAAATTTTCCAGGGTGCTACGTTCTCCCCCACTTAAGAACATTCGTCCTCGAACGAGGAGTAGAGTCCGCCCACAAACACTTAACATAACTCGTTTCTTCTTCCACACATCTTAAGCTCCCAAATTTTACTAACTCCCAAATTTTTCAGAAATTTCGGCAGAGTCTCCCTTGTAATTGGGCCTATCCACCTGCCAGAGTAACACTATAACAACTCCTAATAACACATCCACAACTCAACAAAGCATCATAACATACAAGTAATATAAATTTCAACATTACTGGCATTGCATTATTTAAAGTAGCATCTGGACATAAACTGCACATATTTAAATCGTAACACAAAGAAAGAACCTTTTGATCCACAATCATTTGACTATACACTCACGTGAGAAGATTTTATTTCCTTAACACTTTTGGCCCTCAAGGTGGCCTCCTCGACTTACAGACTGTGCCATAACACATCAACGTAGACAATCTCAAATCTTGGACTTATCCAACAAAGATGGCTAATAGATACCCCTCGCAATCCAATTATCCATTAACTTCACCTTCACTAGATTTCACCGGAACGACAGACAAAGTATTCCCAACTACCTTCTTAGACATAGACACATGAAACACCGGGTACACGGAGGACAATAATAGGGACACATCATACTCATAATTTGGCCTATTTCCTTTAAGATTTCATAAGACCTAATGTGACTACACATACTTTACCTTCCTTATCAATTCACCCAATATATTCATAATGAAAATCATGAGAATAACTCGTTCACTTTATTAAACTATAAATCCCTACGTCGAACACCCAATTAAACCTTTGGTGACCTCCAACAATTACTCTAAGGTGTGCTAGCTTGCATATGAACATAAAACTTCCAATCCAATATATTTGATCACGGGATGATGTTTCTTCTTTGACATGTTTGAATCTTCAACCCCCATAGTTTACTATAAATAGGAAAAATGATGTCCGAGATTGGGCTGGAATTATTTTTTATATCAAGATTTCATCAATGTACTAGCAGGGCATTTCTGGTGGTTATATCTTATGAGAGATGTAGGTTACTACCAATAGCTGATATGGTTAATCATTGTGATGACATCATTGATTCGACAAATGAGGCATAGAATTGCCTAGTAGGCATTAATAATGTAGGGACCATGTACATGATCTTAAGATGTAAAAGAAGTGAATCATTTTAGACATGTGATCTATGGGAGGCATGATCGGGAGGATAAAGACATTAGCATCGGCTATTCTTGTAAGACTATGAGTCATGAAAAGGACAACAACAATTGTTGCATTCCATATGTGCCTTGTTCGGCAATAGTAGGACTCAAAGAGAACTAGCCAAGTACGTGACACCAATCGCCTCTTGGAATGTAGAGAAAATCAGTTTAACTCAAAGTGAGAATATTCTGGCACCCTGAATGTGATATGGGTTTCAAAATACATATAGTTGCATTAGGCTCTTAATATTAACTAACACAAGGAATAGGTATGCCACAAGACAATGAGGATGAAAAATAAGAAGTTGAACACTTGTGAGATTATTATCATTCTGACAGTTTAACCCCTGCCAATAGTTGATCCTATATGAGAGGACTAGAGATACGTCAAACTTGTCTTTCAAATCAATATGCTCATGATATGTGCCAAAATCTGAAAGCATCTAATTTCAACCTTTTCACGAGTGAAACCACATAGCTAGGACATCTTAATATTGGGGTGAAATCATATATTGGTTAGAGAGAATGAAGTACGGGCACGTGGGCTCGAGGGTGATTTTATCGACTTTTCGAGTGAAGTTAGAAATTATTGTAAATTGAATTATAATGAGTGTTAGAGTATATATTTACGGTTCGCACATTTACTAAGTAGTTTTGGAGTGACGGACATCAGTTTGAATTGTTGGAGAGGCTTTGGAGCAGATTCTTGAATTGCGTAGCGAGGTAAGTCTCATTTCTAACCTTGTAAGAGGGAATTAACCCTATAGGTGAATTCATTTAATATGTGCTTCTACTTGCAGGGGCTACGTAAGCACGAGGAGTTGAGAGTCCGTGCGTAGCTGCTAATTATGCTTATATCCGGGTAGTTTTAGGTTTACACCATGCCGTGTTAATACCGTTAGTTGATTATGTTTATTTTTTTCCTTGAAAAGAGTTATATTTGAGGATTTTGAGACTTGAAAGTCTTCATTGAATTTCGTATTTTTGAAAACTAATTTAAGAAATATTATAATAAATTAAGAAATCTGTGTGCAACCGCGTTGAAAATATATTTCGCGGCGGGGTAAATTTCCACTACTCTCATGGGAGTGGGTCGTTCGCCTTGGCAGGTTTATATTTATATGTTGGTTCGTGTCGTCCGACCCTCAGTAGTGCACAATTTATATTTATATGTTGGATCGGGCCGTACGACCTCAGCATGACTTACGCACGATAACTCCTTGGAACTAATAATAATTGACGCTTCTTTATTGGCTGGAGATATAAATTGTTAAATGATGAAAAATGAATTTGGAAAATTTCTTATTAACAAAATAATTGTTTACTTATTTCACGATATTGAGCTTACATCCGTTCTACGTGATCCATGCTTAATTATATCATTGGTATTTTATTTATAGCCCATAGTAAGTGTCCGAGTCAATCCCTTGTCACTACTTCTTCGAGGTTAGGCGGGATACTTACTGGGTACGCGTTGATTTACGTACTCATACTACACTTGCTGCACATGTTTGTGTAGGTACATATATGTCTAGTGGCTTTGTGGCCGCAGAGGAGCGGTTATTGCGGGGACCTAGGTGAGTTTCACTCTATACTACGATCCGTAGCCAGCAGAGTTTTCTTCAAAGTATTTATATTTTTCCCGTCCAATTTGTATTCCGGACAGATGCTGTATTTTATTTTACTTCCTAGTTTATGCTCATACACTTGTGACACCAGGTTTTGGGGTGATTATGGGTTGTTTGGTATTGAACTAGAATTTGATAGAAAACCTAGAATTTGTGGGATTTTGATAGAAAACTTAGAATTTGAAATTTTGGATTTTTCACAACGAATATGGGCATGTAATTGGAAATAAATCATATATTTGGGTTCGTGAGGTTATGGGTAATGGTTATCTTCAAACAATTTCGGAATCCGGACATGTGGGCCCGAGGGTGATTTTATCGACTTTTCGAGCGGAGTTAGAAATTGTTGTAAATTGAATTATAATGAGTGTTAGAGTATTTATTTATGGGTTTGCACATTTATTGACTAGTTTGGGAGCGACGGGCATCAGTTTGAATTGTTGGAGAGGCTTTGGAGCAGGTGGAATTGCGGAATGAGATAAGTCTCATTTCTAACCTTGTAAGAGGGAATTAACCCCATGGGTGAATTGATTTAATATGTCCTTTTACTTGCGGGGGCTACATACGCACGAGGTGACGAGATTCCATGCGTAGCTGCTAATTATGCTTATGTCCGGGTAGTTTTAGGTTTACACCATGCCGTGTTGATACTGTTATTTGATTATGTTTATTTTTTTTGCCTTGAAAAGAGTTGAAATTGAGGATTTCGAGACTTGAAAGTTTTTATTGAATTTCATATTTTTGAAAAAGAATTTAAGAAATATTATAATAACTTAAGAACTCTATGTGCAACCGCGTCGCCGTTCACCTCATGGGAACGGGCCGTTCGCCTCAACATATTTATATTTATATGTTGGTTCGTGTCATTCGTCCCTCGGCATTGCACAATTTATATTTATATGTTGGATCGGGCCGTACGACCTCGGCATGACTTGCGCATGATAACTCCTTGGAATTAATAATAATTGACGCTGCTTAATTGGCTGGAGATATAAATTGTTAAATGATGAAAAATGAATTTGGGAAATTTCTAAGTAACAAAAGAATTGTTTACTTATTTCATAATATTGATCTTACATCCATTTTATGTGATCTATGCTTAATTATATCATTGGTATTTTATTTATAGCCATAGTAAGTGTCCGAGTCGACCCCTCGTCACTACTTCTTCGAGGTTAGGCGGGATACTTACTAGGTACGCGTTGAATTACGTACTCACACTACACTTGCTGCACATGTTTGTGCAGGTACATATATGTCTAGTAGCATTGTGGGCACATAGGTGCGGTTATTGTGGGGACTTAGGTGAGCTGCACTCTATACTACGATCCGCAGCACGTAGAGTCTCCTTCAGAGTATTTATAGTTTTCCTGTCCAATTTGTATTCTGGACAGATGCTGTATCTTATTTTACTTCCTAGTTAATGCTCATCCACTTATGACACCGGATTTTGGGGTTATTATGGGTTGTCCTGTATTGAAATTGTTAACAATATTCTTGTTTACTTGGTAAATTCCATCTTTTACTATTTAATTGAAGGAAATATGATTTCAAAAATATTAAAATGAGAACCAAATAAATATTTTTTTTTGGCTTTCCTGACAGCAGTGTCCGGCGCCATCACGACCTATAATGTATTTTGGGTCGTGACATCCTACTACACTTTAAAACCTGACTCTGATACCAAGTTTTCACGCCCCAAAATTGAGGAGCGTGACCGGCGCTCAACCGAATGAACCCGACCGAGCAAGCCTGTTAGATTTCCTTCTACACAAACTCACCCATGAATAAAGAGGAGATGTACTCCATTAATCAAACATTGAAAATATTTCATTAGCATCTCCCATTTCATTTCCATTAGAAGCTTCATTTATAATTTCCAAATTATTACAATTTTATAGATATAATGAAAAACATGTTTTCCAAAGACCAACATTTCTAGTTCGATTGCCAACATCGAATACCACTCACAACCTGTCTACGGAGCCTCTAAGTGCAACAAAAGTGAAGAATGGATGTGTGGGAGACAAGACCCCGACTATACCTCATAGTACAAAAAACAATGTAAGACGACTTAAAGCCCGGAATAGAGTAGGGCTCATCAAAACCTGCTGAATTGAGAGTGGTTGCTAATGAGGACCAAAGTTGCCTGTTGATGAACCACCTGCATCCATAGAAGATGCAGCGCCCGCAAAAAGGACGTTAGTATATATGGAATAGTACTAGTATGTAAATCTAACTGTCCTCTTTCAAAATAGAATGCCAACATAAAAGGGAAAACCATGAAAACAACAATCAACAATCAGTGATATCCAATTTCCAAGTTAAGACATATTAATTTAAAAAATACGAAGATAAAATTATTTTTGGTTGGGAAATCTTTAGCACCGATATACCATTGTTCACAATATAACTGTTCATAATACCAATGTTCACAATACGAATACCACCGTACTTTTAGCATGGAGTTTGATCACGACCCGATCATCTAGGCCATCTCATCCGAGACATCAACCACAATCACAATTTCAATTACAATTTCAAGCACAATCACCACCATGTGTGCGGCATTGTAACGACCCCACCGGTCGTTTTAAGCCCTAGTGCATCGTTCGGTAGTCTGAGGTCCTGAGTAGCTTCGCTTCAGGTATTATGACCTGTACGCTGGTTGGGATTTAATTTCAAGAAGTTCGGAGTTGATTTGGAGAGAAAATTCTAATTCGGAAGCCTTAAGTTAGAGGAATTGACCTAGGGCATGCATTTTGAGTAAATGACCTTGGAATCAGGATTTGAAGGTTCCAACAAGTTCGTATGATGATTTTGGACATGGGCGTATATTTATATTGGGTTTTGGATGACCCGAGAGAATTTCGACGCCTATTATGGAAGTTGGCATTTTGGAAGAATTTCATAAATTTGAGTTGAAGTGCATTTCAATGTTATCAATGTACGTTTGGGATTCCGAGTTTGGGAATAACTCCGTATGGTGATTCTGGTTTTGGGAGCGCGTCCAGAAGTGGATTGGATGCTCGTAGTTCTTTTCGAGGTTATTTAGTGAAAGTTAGAAATTTTAAGGTTTTTAGAGAGTTTGAACGGGAGTTGAATTTTTGATATCGGGGTCGGATTCTAATTTTGGAAGTTTGAGTAGGTCCATAATGTCAATTGCGAATTGTGTGCAAATTTTGAGGTCAATCGGACGTGATTTGATAGATTTCGGCATCGAAGGTAGATGTTTGAAGCTTCAAAGTTCATTAGGTTTGAAGTGGAGGGTGATTCGTAGTTCGATGTTTTTTTGGTGTGATTTGAGGCCTTTACTAAGTTTGTAATGTGTTTTGGGATGCGTTGGTATAATTTGTTAAGGTCCAGGGGGCCTCGAGTGGATTACGGACGGGTCCATTTTTTTGGACTTAAGAATTTCTGAATCTTAATGCGTCTGGTGTAATCGCATCTGTGTGACTTTGGCCGTAGGTGCGAGATCGCAGATGTGGCGAATTGCTCACAGAAGTGAGAAGGGACTGGATCTGGGTGAGTCACAGAAGCGGACTGGAGAAGCGCACCTGCAAGTGCGCCGGCGCGAGGAAGATGCCGCTGGTGCATAAATTGCGTAGATGCGCACATCAGGTGGCACATGCGATGCCAGTAGAAGCTAAGAGACTTCCGTAGGTGCGAGTTCTTGGCTGGGCAGTGAGGACCACAGGAGCGAAATTTGAACCGCAGGTGCGAAGGTCGGGTTGGGCAGTGTGTTTCTTTAAAATGAGGGTGTGGCTCAATTCCACTTCATTTCGTCCATGGGAGCCGATTTTGGAGCACTTTTGGAGTGGCATTTCGTCATCCTTCATGAGGTAAGTGATTCCCATGTATTGTGAGTTACATACAAGATTTATACATGAATTCAAGCCTGAAAATCGATAGAAATTGTGGGATTTTGAAACAAAACCTGGAGATTTATATTTTTGGATTTAGACCACGAATTTGGGTATGGAATCGAGAATGATCTATATATTCAAGTTTGTAATGTTATGGGTAATGTTGGTCTTTGAAATATTTTGGAATCCGGGCATGTGGGCCCGAGGGTGATTTTTATCGACTTTTCGACCAGAGTTGGGGATTGTTATAATTTGAATTATAATGAGTATTAGAGTATATATTTATGGGTTTGCACGTTTATTGATTAGTTTTGAAGCGTTGGGCATTGAATTGAGTTGTTGGATAGGCTTTGGAGCCCATTATGGAATTGCGGAGCGAGATAAGTCTCCTTTCTAACCTTTTAAGAGGAAATTAAGCGCATAGGTGAATCAAATCATTATGTGCCTCTATTTGTGGGGGCTACGTACGCACGCGTTGACGAGATTCCGTGCGTGGCTACTACTATGCTTATGTCTGGGTAGTCTAGGACCCATATCATGTTGTACTTATGATGTTTGCGCCCTACTTGTTAATTTAATTGTTTGAAATATTTTGAAGCTTTATAAAGGAATTTTAAAAAGGTTAAACTTCATTTACTTGACCGTTAATTTGAAATTCTTGGAAAATTTGCCCCTTAATGAATCTTGAATTGGTTGTTTAATGTGTTTTCTCTTTTTGTGGAGCGGGCCGAATGCCTCGGTAGCAGATAGATGCATCTATGGTTCATGCCATTCGACCCTCTGCAGTGCACAACTTAAATAATTATGTTGGATCAGGCCATACGACCTCGTCATGATTTGCGCATGATTGAACTGGTTGCTTTGGAATTTATAATAATTGATATTGCTTCATGGGCCTGAGATACAAATTGATAAACGATGAAAAAATAAATTTGGAAATTTCTTATTAACAAAAGAATTATTTACTTATTTTATGATATTGAGCTTACGACCGTTCTACGTAATCCATGCTTAATTATATTATTGATATTTTAGTTATAGCCCATAGTAAGTGTCCGAGTCGACCCTCGTCACCACTTCTTCGAGGTTAGGCGGGATACTTACTGGGTACGCGTTGATTTACGTACTCATACTACCCTTGCTGCACATTTTTGTACAGGTGTGGCTTTGTGGGCGTAGAGGCACGGTTATTGCGGGGACTTAGGTGAGCTGCACTCTATACTACGATCTGCAGCCAGCAGAGTCTCCTTCAGAGTATTTATTTTTTTCCTGTCCAATTTATATTCCAGACAGATGCTGTATTTTATTTTAAATTCCTAGTTGATGCTCATGCCTTTGTGACACCGAGTTTTGGAGTTAATTATGGGTTGTTTGGTATTGAAACTGTGAAAATATTTTTATTTACTCTGTAAATTCCATCTTTTAATGTTAAATTGAAGGAAATCGTGATTTCAAATACTAAAATGAGTAATTAAGTTAATTAGTTGTTGTTGGCTTGGCTGACAGCGGTGTCCGGCGCCATCACGACCTTTAATGGATTTTGGGTTGTGACAGGCATGGCGTCCGATCATGACCCGATCGGCTAGGCTATCTCACCACAATGCCGTGTGGATCGACATCATCCTTCACTATCAATTATCTCATCCCAACTAAAGGTAAATAATTATATCACATCAATCTAATCCCAACTAAGGGGAATAATCACAATCCACTCCTACATCGGCACGTGTAGTTTTGGGATTAGGTTATTTCAACCTACCCTTCCTCGGTGACTATCGATACTCCCAAAAATATTTTTTGTTTGCACACAAAAGATAACATAAATACTAATATATTTACCTCATCATCTTTTACATTTTATAAATATCCATTTGTACTTTCAACCAATCACAACAGCAATATTCCTTTGGCTCTTTTAGCCATTCACAAGATTCATTATTGAAGGCACGGTGGCCATATTTGATATTCCACACTTTAATTTCATCTCTCTCATGTATCATCATCATAAATATCAACACATATAATATTCCGAAAATCACAACTTTATGTTCATTAGTAATGAAGACTTTAAACACAATGGATTTCTTTCAAAAAAATGGAGTAAACTGGTTGGCAATCGAAGCACAAGTCATAAACGAGAAACACATCATTTACTATTGAAATATTTTTCCACAAATAGGGAAATACACAATTTCCACCCAAGAATATGTTACTAGCCAAAATACGTTGAAACTACTTACAAAGCATAACATTAGTTAAAACAGTCACATATGGGCATCCCCAATTCACTTATTTCACTTCCAACCATCTTTATAGATTATCAACAATAAGACATTTCCAATCAATACTTTAGATAAACATATGAGCAATTAAGAGTCTTAAGCATATAGAGTTTTTCACACACAGTTTGGCATACTAGCTTTCATTTGAAACACGACTCAAAGCCATAACATTTTAACACACATATCATTCTTGAACATATTCCCGAAGGATAACATAATGTGATATGAACATTCGGAACACATTTTGAATACATAATTCTTGACACTTTGCTTACTCGGGACAATTGAATTTACTGGGAACAACTCGGAACATGAGAATAAGGAACTTGAACCAATCATTCTTGAAACTTATGGGAGTGTCATGGAATTCAATTCTAAGAGAGTAGTTCAGCCAACATACCTCGCTTTGAACTTTCCTTAAATTACTAAAATATTCTGGAAATCCTAAGAACTTCAATCTAATTATAAACATAACAAAATTGAACCATAATTAAGAAGATATTCTTGGTCTCAGCTCATTCGAGCATTTTATCAAACACTAGGTGTGCAAATTGATTACAAGGTTCTTCCACAAGATTTATTTCACTTCACAACCCAATCCTTACTTATTTGAGCTCAAAAATCTTCCCACAAACCTTATTAGTACATGCATGTATAAATAATATTCTTACACCCAAGAATCATACTCCCATCACCCATCTTTTACCCCAAACTCGAAATTGAAGACTAGGGTTTGATCCTTACCTCTTGCGTGAAGATCATGTGAGATTTCCTTGGTGGATTTAAAAGCATAGAGAAGATCTTGATGAACAAAGAACTTGAGCTTCTTCCTCTCTATAGAATACACTCACTTCTCTCTAAAAATATCACATTTTTGTCTACAAAATGAGCCCCAAAGGCTATTTATCAAAATGGAGTCGGGTTATAAAAATAGGAAAATTAACTCTCCGAACTCATATCTACGGTCGCATAATGGACTGCAGAACGGGTATGCGGTCCACACAATGGACCACAAAACTGGTGCCCAGAACTGGGCTAAACTGGTCAGTTCTGCGACCATTATGCGGTCTGCCAGCCTTTGGTAATTTTGTCATAACTTCTTGTAGGTGTGTCCAAATAACAAACGGTTTGAGGCGTTAGAAACTAGAATAGAAGGTCTTTCATTTGAAAGGTTGTTTATCACATAAATCCTTATATATGTGTAGATATGCTTACTCTTTTGGGACTTTAGTCTATCATGTAATTTCCAACTTGACTTAGACTTAGGGCCCTCCTTAAAAACCGCATCACTTATAATATGCCTCGTACACTAACTATAATATCAAATTTATATCTATCATACTAATGGTCCTTGTCTGCATACAAAATAATATAATTAGCACACATCAACGTTCTTAATAGCGCTTAAGTACTTCAAATTTTTTCGGGGTGCTACACAACAACCCAAACCTATAGCCGTTCATGCTTTTCTATCAAACCCATCAACTCATATCTCATGAACTTGGAGTCTATAATCATTAATCCAATGTTATAATTAATTAGAGGGTGGACGTTCAATTATCTTGAATTCAAGTTCTAGGGTTTCTTTTCTCAACAACAATGTCTCAATCGAATACCTAATGATTTGAGTGGTTTACCCATATTAATAAGGTATTGGTGAATTGAAATAAACTTAGAATCAACATTAGAACTTACCTTGGATGACGGAGAGACCTTGGAGGAAGTTGGGTTCTCGAGATCTTCTCTTTCTATAGAAAATTTATGGGTATGGGTATAGGGAACAAGGTAGGGCTTTAATAACGACCCTTCAGGTGCGCACCCATGCAGTTGAGGGCCCAACCTTGCACCTGAATGTGCAGCAAGGGCGATGGCACTGCAACAAGTGCGTTGCCATGCACGTGATGGCTGAGCACGTATCTGAGCTTGCAGACTATGCATTGTCCAGTAAAAACATGTAAATTATTACACGAAGATCCGTTCGGGTATTTGAAAAGACTACAACTTTTGTGTTTTATATTTTCTTGAATTCCTAACAGATTTTCACTTGATCAGGTTGGAAGACAGACCTTCCGTAAAATTTGTTAATTTTATATAATGTTATGCACATCACTCTGTATACTCATTTTACACATTCGTGCCTAATCCGAATATATCGAATGTTACATGAAAATCTAACTGAGGAAGGGAATAGCTTTGGAAAGAGAATATACTTGTGAGGAAGAGAAGTGACTTGAGAACTTCTGGGTGTTTGGGGAACAAAGTGATCAGTTTTCATGAGGTTTATTTGTTCTCTTAAAGACACCATCTCTTTCTGCTACTAATGGAAGAAATAGAAAAGAGAAGTACCCGACGGACGAATATCGTATTGCAAGCTTGCTAACTTGTGCCATAAGGCTTTGATGAGTGCTGCATGCTGAGAAGGCTTATCTAAAAACTATTCAACTTTTTTCTCAATATATTTCCACCTTGCTAAGCATTTTATTGTGAGCTTGTGAAATATTTTTAAAAGTGCTACCTATGTTGTTCAAGATTCTATTTTGAGAAATAGAATTTTCTGACTACTAATTTATTATTGATTTAATGTCACTAGATGGTAGTTTTTATCCTGAAAGGAAACCAACATTCTTTTTGGGGATCTTGGGGGCATGATCTGCACCTTCTTTACTAAAATGTTCAAGAGGTGGAAGATCATGGGTATTGTAGTGATACAGCCAGTCTTTTTGTATATTATAGCCCTGTTACCCTATTTATTGTATTTTCTATGTTTATTTGTGGTTATGTGACTTTTGGGGTGGTTGGATTTGTTTTGGGAAAGTTTTGGAGTGAATCGGGACACTTAGTCCCAATGTTGGAAGCTTAAATAGAAAGAGTTAACAAGAGTTTGGCTTTTGTGTAGACAACTGTGTAATGGAGTTTTGATGGTTCTAATAGCTTCGTGTGGTTATTTTAGACACAGGCGTATGTTTGGATATTGATTCGAAGGTCCGTAGGTTTGTTTGGGGCATTTTGGTGAAAGATGGAAAGTTGAAGGATTGGAAGTTTGAGAGGTTTGACCGAGCGTAGAATGTTTTGGTTCCGAGTTTGGATTTTGGTTCTTGGAGTTGGAATAGGTATGTTGTCTCACTTGGGACTAGTGTGCAAAATTTGAGGCTATTCAAGGTTTATTTGATGCGGTTCGGCAACATTTTTAGAATTAGGAAGTTCATTTATTTCATTAGGCTTTAATTGGGGTATGATTCGTGATTTTGATGTTGTTTGATCTGATTTGAGGGTTCGACTATGTTTATATCGTGTTTTAGGACGTGTTGGTATGTTTGGATGGTGTCCTGAGGGCCTTAAGTGCGATTCAGATTGAAATTGGACTTAAGGAAATATTGATGGCTTCATGTCTGCTGTAAGAGAACCTACGAGGTGCTGCCAGCATATACGACAACTTGTGCGCTTCTGCAAGGTTGGCTTGGTTGAGGAGAGGTTGCAGATATGAAGGGGTTCCCGCATAAGCGTATGCGCTTCTACGCATGATGGTCTGCAGGAGCGGGGGTTGGCTGGATGCAAGAAAGGCACAGGTGCCAGGTAGGTTCCGCATCTGCGAGACCGTAGATTCGGTCAGTTGAGCACAGAAGCGAGAATGGTTGTATTTTTGGGAATCCGTATGTGCGAAACTAGTACCGCAGAAGAGGTCCCACAGGTGCGTTAATGTGGTCACAAGTGCGTAAGGCCGGGGACTTAAGTGAAGCTCGCAAGTGCGAGATTTTGACCACAGAAGCAGTGATTTTGATCATAGATGCGATTTCACTGACATATATTATATCTAGAAGGGTTTGGCATTTTTCTCATTTTTGGAGTTGTGGAGTTCCGCCAAGGGCAATATTTGGAGTACTTTTCACCATAATTGAAGAGATAAGTGATGATTCATCATTTTTATTGATAAATATTGATTATTACACCTAGTTTATGT
>AWOL01S0016239.1:0-11643 GCA_000715115.1 Nicotiana otophora | reverse complement strand
CATGTATTGAGTATATTAAGTTGACTTTACTAGATTCTGGTCGTTTGGAGGCCCATTAGTGAGGCAAGGCTTGTTGGAGTATTGATTTACGCATTTTGAGGTATGTAACATTTCTAAACTTGGAATTGGGGGTGTTTATCCTTGGAAAACATGTTATTTGTGTCGCGTTGGGGTGACGCACATGTTAGGTGACAGGCGTGTGGGCGTGAACCGTAGTAATCATAATCCGGGTTGATTTGTTTTACTGTGTTGCTTTCAAGTCTTGTGTTACTCGTGTAATTCCTACTTGTTAGAGTAATTGAGTTTTGATTCATATTAGAAATCATTTTTAGGCTATGTGCTTATTCTATTGAGACATAGTGATGCTATTTACATTGTTTGAGTTATATGAGTTAACAGTAATTGTACACTCCGTCATGGTTCTTCGTTTGCATATCATATCTCAGTCTATTTTTTCATCATTCATTATTACATCGCATGTTATCTGTAAGGCCCTGTAGAATTTTGCAAAAGCAAATAATGTTCCATGGCGCCGAATTGGTTTTACGTGTTGAGGATTATAGAATTTTCATATAACAATATCTATCACGCTAGCATTCAAATGGCACTGTTCGGGGCTTTATATGGTAGGAGACGTACATCTCCCGTTGGGTGGTTCAAAATTAGGGAGGCAGATTTGATAGGGCCAAACCTCATGGATCAGGCCATGGAAAAAGTTAAAATCATTAAGGAGCGGTTGAAGACTGCTTAAAGATGTCAGAAATCCTAGGGATTTGGAGTTCAAAGAAGATGATTGGATATTCTTGAAAGTTTCCCCCGTGAAAGGGGTAATGCGATTTGGTAAGAAAGGGAAATTGAGTCCGAAGTATGTCGGACCGTACAAAGTCATGTAGAGGATCGGTGAGGTGGCATACAAGGTTGAACTACCACCTGAGATGTCATTAGTACACCCGATGTTTCATGTGTCTATTTTAAAGGAAGTTGTTGGAGACCCGACAATCATTGTTCCGGTTGAGACTATTGAGGTTAATGAGGAATTGACTTATGAAGAGATTCCAGTTTCTATTATTGATCAGCTAGTCCGAAAGTTGCGAAACAAAGAAATTGCATCCGTAAAAGTGCTATGGCGAAACCAACACGTTGAAGAGGCTACTTGGGAGGCCGAGGAAGAAATGAATAAAACGTATCCTTATTTGTATCATTTGTACAATTGGCATTAAGGTTGTTCCTTTTAGGAAATATATTGCTTGTGAGACCACAGTTGGTGTTATTTTGTATTATGTTACGTCGTTGGATTATGTATATGTTGTTAGGATGCGTTTCTGGGGCCCTCTGATAGGTGGATAGGCCTAGTTACAAGGGAAACTCTGGCGAAATTTCTGCAAATTTAGGGAGTTAGTCAAATTTGGGGCTACTGGTGTGTGGTATGAAAACTGAGTTGGATAAGATGCTAATAACAGGTTTTGACCCTTATTTGAGGACGAATTATCCTAAGTGGGAGAGAATGTAAGGCCTTGCTCACCGCGGCTCAGACTATTTGGGTTGGACAATACACGGGAAAGTAAAGGAAATTTTTGGCGGAAAAGTGCGTTTATGCGGTCCATTATGCAACCGCATAATTACTATGCGAGCCGCATAATGGCCGCAAAAGTGAGCAGGAGAGGGCCAAATCTGGCAGCAGCTATGCGGTCGACTATGCAATTGCATAACTGTTATGCGGTGCATTATGCGACCGCATAACAGTTATGCGGACCATATAGTGACCGCATACACAGATAGATTTTTGATCAGTTTTGTCAGCAAGTATGCGACCATTATGCGGTCGCATATGCGACCACAGAACCGTTCCGGAGCTCCATTTTAAAACTCGATCGTATTTCATTAAATACACTCTTTGCGCCATTTGTTAGCTATAATCTGATATTTGTGCCCTAGAGTGAGAAGGTGTTCTTCAATAATTGGTCTTCAATTCGTGCCCGAGTTTTGGAAGATTAAGAAGGGAAACTCACTAGGTCTTCATCCTAGAGGTAAGTTTCTACACCCTAACCCTCACTTTCGAATTTAATGTAGAAATGGATAATTAGAAAGATACTATCTGGGCAGGAGGGTTGTTTATTTACAAACATGTGTTATAAAAGGGTGTAGGAAGGTTGTTGAGCTAAAAATGGTAAAGATTGGGTTGTGGAATGATGGTATTCTCCATAAAAGGACCTTGAAACCTTATGCACACCTAGTGTTTGATAAAATGCTCAAATGACCTAGAACTATGATCACCTTCCTAATTTTGATTCAATTTGTTATATTTCTACAATAGATTGAAGTTGCTAAGAATTCCGAAACATTTAGAGTGTAAGGAAGCTCAAGTGAGGTCTGTTGGCTAAACTCTTCTCTTAGAATTGGATCCCACGACATTCCTTCGAATTATGTAAGTCCCGAGTGGATCATTATAAAGTTGGCTATTCCGAGTAAGATTGGGTTGAAAGATATGTATTCAACAAGTATTCCGGTTTTATTTATGTTTTGTTATCAATTGAGGATGTGTTAAAAATATGGGCTGTGCATCAGAAATGTCTGACTTCAAGTTAATTTCAAACGAAGGCTATTATGAATTGATTTTAATTGTATTTGTTGTTATTAATGATGATGATATTTGAAATTGACAAGAGTTAGCATGAAATACGGATTACGGCCAACGTGCCAAGAATGATCTTATAATTATGGCCATTAGTGCCAATGAAATGAAAAGATGTGAAAGTAATATGAAATGCGATGATTGATATAAAAAGGTTGATGTCTCGAATAAGACAGCCTAGCTGGTCGGGTCGTGATTGGACACCATGTCTTGTGCTGGAAATTGTAATTTAAGTTGTGATTGTGGTCGATGTCCCAAATGGATAGCCTAGCCGATCGGGTCGTGATCAGACTCTTAGTTAGAGAGGATGGTATTGATATTGAGAGTAATTGTGGTTGATGTCTCTAATGATATAGCCTAGACGATCGGCTCATGATCAGACTCGGTACTGAGAATACGGTGGTACTGGTATTGTGAATAATAGTATTGCTGACAATGGCATATCGATACTAAAAATCTCCCAATGTGAGATATAGAATTTAATTTGAACAGTGTCTCGATCCTAAATTGAGGTTTGATGTTGATTAAAGCTTCCATTGATATTATGATAATATTGTTTGTATTATTTGTCATTCTTTTGAGAGGGTGTTTAATTATATATGCTAGTGCTATTCGATAAAACTAACGTCCCTTTTGCCGGGGGCACTGCATCTTTCAATAGATGCAGTTGGTTCCACAGCAGGAGATATTGATCAGTGATACCAATGCACCTTCTTTCCAGCTGACTTGGTGAGCCCCACTTCATCCTAGGATCATGAATCTTTTGTACTTTGTGTACTCTGTTTGAGGTATAACCGGGGCCTTGTTGCCGGCATTATCATTGTACTCTTCTTTATCTATAGAGGCTCCGTAGACATAGTATGGGTTGTGTATTTGTGTTGGGAAAGACAAACTATGCTATGTTGTGGTTGTATTACTTGTCCATTTGAGACTTTAAAAATGGTGAAACTTATGGTAAGAAATTGCTAATTGCAGACATGACCACTTTATTGTTTAATTAAGGAAATCATATATTCTCTTTATTCACGAATGAGTTTGGGTAGAAGGAATCTAACAGGCTTGCTCGGTCGGGTTCACTCAGTTGAGCGTCGGTCGCGCTCCTTGGTTTTGGGGCGTGACAAACTTGGTATCAGAGCCTAAGGCTTTAAACTGTCCTAGGATGTCTCAGAGCCATGTCTAGTAGAGTCTTTATTATTGGTGTGTTGTCGACCACATCTATAATTAGGATGCTACATGGGCATTTAGGAATAATACCCTTCTTTCATGTTCTTGATCGTGCGATAAAGTTGGTTGTAAGATTGTTCCACATTTAACTCATGCGTTGCTCTAATGTTCAGTACATGGCACCTAAGAAAAAGGCAAGAACTGGCCAAAGAGCCAATCTTACCCCAGGAGTGACAATTGATCCTATAATTGATGATGCGGGTGAGCACTCGTAGAGTGAGAATATTCCTCCAGTTACTACACTGCCTGACTCTACTACAATTGATCAGACCGCACCTGTCCCTACACATACTGAGGGTGCAACGGTCCCTCCAACTAATATACCAGTTCCACCTCCAGTTCCAGCTTCTAATTCTAGTGTTTATGATATTGATCTTAGAGTATCCATACAGATGTTGGCTCAAATAGTGGCTTCTGAGGCCTAGAGGTCAAATGTTGCACCTACTTCTTCCGGTCAGCCAGGGGATTCTACTAGTTTCAGGGTGAACAGGTTTCTCCAGTTGGATTCTCCAGTGTTCACGTGTACTAACCCAGAGGAGGATCCCTGGGATTTCATTGATGAGATGCACAAGACTCTCCGAGTTATGCATGCTACTGAGACATAGGAAGTGGAATTGGCTTCCTACCACCTGAAAGAGGTGGCATATTCTTGGTATGTACTATGGGAGGAGTCCCGTGAAGAAGGGAGCTCTCCGGCAAGGTGGGGTGAGTTTGTTGATGCCTTCATTGATCATTTCTTACCTGTCGAGACTAAGGTAGCCTGAGTGTGTGGGATTACCATATGAGATTCGCGTACCTGTCTAAATATGCTATTTACATGCTGCCCACTATGGAGGCTAGAGTTAGCCGATTTGTACAGGGCCTTAGTCCCTTGGTAATTAATGAGGCTGCTACAGCAGCCTTGAATTCTGATATGAACTATGGAAAGATGGTGGCATTCTCTCAAGCCACATAGACTCGCAAATTAAGGAACAAAATGGAGTGAGAGGGTAGTAATAAGGCCCGGTTTGCGGGCAACTTTGGTGGTTCTTTTGGTGGTGTCAAGTCAACATTCAGGGGAGGGTCGTTAGGGCCATCCCAGTCCTTTACTCAGTCTTCGGCTAGTGCACTGCCATACGGGCCCAGTTAGCAGCAGTGGAGCCGTTTCAGGCCCAATCAGGGCAATAGGGTCTCATATCAGCAGGGTCGTCATGGTGGTAGATTCTAGAAATAGAGGAGGCCCACATGTCCTCATTGTGGAAAGCTACACCTAGGAATATCTTACATGGACTTACGTATATGCTACGGATGCGGATTGAGGGGTCACATTCAGAGGGATTTCCGTTCGTCCCGCCAGGGTGCGGGCAGGGGCCCAACACAACCAGCCAGTTCTGCAGCTACTACATCCACGACACCTTGTCCAACTCGAGGCACTCCAACACCCACAGGGCGTGGTGCAGCTAGGGTTGGAGCACAATGTTCGGGAGGATCTGGCCGTTTCTATGCTATGAGGGGTCGTGAGAATTCAGAGGCTTATCCAAATGTTGTCACAGGTATATTGACTGTCCAATGTCATGATGTATATGCTCTTATGGATCCCGGTTCTACTTTGTCATGTGTCACACCTTATGTTGCTATGAAATTAGGGATAGAACCAGAATAGTTTTATGAGTCGTTCTCTGTATCTACTCTGGTTGGTGAGTCTATTTTGGCCGTGTGGGTTTATAGTGATTGTGTTGTCACATTGCATGGTCAGGACACCGTAGCCGATCTTATTGAATTGAGAATGGTCGATTTTGATGTGATAATGCGAATGGATTGGCTTTATTCTTGTTTTGCCAAGCTTGATTGCCGAACCAGAACTGTTAGGTTCGAATTTCCAAATGAGCTAGTTATTGAATGTAAGGGGGATGATGTAGTGTCGAAGGGTAGGTTTATTTCTTAACTTAAGGCCACGAAAATGATCAACAAAGGATGTATTTACCATTTGGTCCGAGTTACGGACACTGATGCTGAGGCACCTACACTTGAGTCTGTGCCTGTTGTGAATGAATTTCTGGGAGTCTTTTCGGATGAACTCCCTGGGATCCCACCAGACAGGGAGATTGATTTTGGGATTGATGTGATGCCAGACACGCATCCTATATCTATTCCACCCTATAGAATGGCACCGGCAGAATTGAATAAGCTAAAGGAACAATTAAATGATTTGTTAGAAAAGGGTTTCATCTGACCTAGTGTGTCGCCTTGGGGAGCACCTGTTCTCTTTGTAAGAAAGAAAGATGGTCACTACATGTGTGTATTGACTCTCGGCAGCTTAATAACGTCACAATCAAGAATAAGTACCCACTGCCAAGGATAGATGACATGTTTGATCAATTGCAAGTTGCCAGGTACTTCTCCAAGATTGATTTAAGATCCGGGTATCACCAATTGAAGATCAGGGAGAGGGATATTCCGAAAATAGCTTTTAGAACCCGGTATGGGCATTTTGAGTTTCTAGTAATGTCTTTTAGGCTAACAAATTCCCCAGCAACCTTCATGGATCTTATGAATTGCATTTTTAAGCCATTCCTCAACTCTTTTATGATAGAGTTTATTGACTATATTCTTGTACATTCACGAAGTCGAGAAGACCATCACGATCATCTCAGGGTAGTTCTGCAAACCATACGTCAGCACCAGTTATATGCAAAGTTTTCAAAGTGTGATTTTTGGCCTTAATCGGTCATATTCTTGGGTCATGTAGTCTCTAATGAAGGAATTAAGGTTGATGCTCAGAAAATTTTAGCTGTGAAGAATTGGCCAAGGCCTACAACTCCAACAGAGATTCGCAATTTCTTAGGCTTAGCTGGATATTACAGTAAGTTTGTGGAGGGTTTTTCTACTCTTGCCTCCCCATTGAATAAATTGACGCAGAATGTAATTAAGTTCCAATAGTTAGATACTTGTGAAAAAGGTTTCCAGGAATTGAAAGCAAGATTGACTACGACACCGGTGTTGACTCTACGAGAGTGTATAGATGGATTTGTGGTATATTGTGATGCTTCAAGTATCGGGCTTGGGTGTGTATTAATGAAACATGGCAATGTTATAGCTTATGCTTTTAGACAACTCAAGAATCATGGAAAGAACTATCCAACACATGATTTAGAACTTGCAGCAGTGGTATTTGCATTGAAAATTTGGCGTCATTATTTATATGGGGTCCATGTTGATATATTCACGGACCATAAGAGCCTTCAATATATTTTCAAGCAGAAGGAATTGAATCTGAGGCAGAGGAGATGGCTTGAGTTACTCAAGGACTATGACATTGATATTCTATATCATCCGAGAAAGGCCTATATTGTGGCGGATGCTCTTAGCCAGAAATCTATGGGTAGTTTGGCTCACTTGGAGGCATATCAAAGGCCATTAGCCAAGGAAGTTCACCTATTAGCTAGTTTGGGAGTTCGCCTTGCGGACTCTAGTGAAGGAGGGGTAATTGTGCAAAATAGGCTGAATCATCACTTGTTGTGGAAGTCAAAGAGAAACAATACAACGATCCATTGTTGGTGCAATTGAAAGAGCAAATTCATAAACATAAGACCATGGCCTTTTCTCATGGCATGGATGATGGTACACAAAGGTACCAAGGGCGACTCTGAGTTCAAAATGTGGATGGTCTTCGAGAAAGAATTATGACTGAAGCTCACATTTCTAGGTATTCCGTGCATCCAGGTTCTACGAAAATGTATCATGATCTTAAGGAAGTTTATTGGTGGAATAATATGAAGAGGAATGTGGCGGACTTTGTGGCAAGATGTACGAATTGTCAGCAAGTGAAGGCCCAACACCAAAGGCCCGGTGGGTTGGAACAAAATATAGAAATTCCAATGTAGAAGTGGGAAATGATTAATATGGACTTTGTGATAGGATTACCGCGCACTCTGCGCAAGTTTGACTCAATTTGGGTGATTGTGGATCGACTCACGAAGCCAGCACACTTTTTTCCGGTTAGGTCTACCGACACAACGGAGTAGTATACTCAGTTGCATATCAAAGAAATAGTCAGGTTGCATGGCACCCCTGTTTCCATCATATCTAATCGGGGAGCACAATTCACTGCTAACTTTTGGAAGAAATTATAGCAAGGTTTGGGTACTTAGGTGAATCTTAGTACAACCTTTCCCCCACAGACTGACGGGTAGGCAGAGCGGACTATTCAGACGCTTAAGGATAAGTTGCGCGCTTGTGTTCTAGACTTCAAAGGTAGCTGGGATGATCATTTACCACTCATAGAATTTGCATATAAAAATAGCTATCATGCTAGCATTCAAATGGAACCGTTCGACACTTTATATGGTAGGAGATGTAGATCTCCCATTGGGTAGTTCAAAATTGGGGAAGCAGATTTGATAGGGCCAGATCTCGTGCATCAAGCCATGGAGAAAGTTAAAATTATTAAGGAGCGGTTGAAGACTTCTCAGAGTCGTCATAAATCCTATTCAGATGTTCGTCGTAGGGATTTGGAGTTCAAAGAAAATGATTGGGTATTTTTGAAAGTTACCCCCATGAAAGTGGTAATTCGATTTGGCAAGAAAGGGAAATTGAGTCCGAGGTATGTCAGACCGTACAAAGTCATTCAGAGGATCGGTGAGGTGGAATACAAGGTTGAACTACCACCGGTGTTTCATGCGTCTATGATAAAGAAAGTAGTTAGAGACTCAACAGTCATTGTTCTGGTTGAGACTATTGAGGTTAATGAGGAATTGACTTATGAAGAGATTCCAGTTTCTATTATTGATTGGCTAGTCCAAAAGTTGCAAAACAAAGAAATTGCATCCGTGGAAGTGCTATGGCAAAACCAACACGTTGAAGAGGTTACTTGGGAGGCCGAGGAAGAAATGAAGAAAAAGTATCCTTATTTGTATCATTTGTACAATTGGCATTAAGGGTGTTCCTTTCTGGAAATATATTGCTTGTGAGACCACAGTTGGTGTTATTTTATATTATGTTACGTCATTGGATTATGTATATGTTGTTAGGATGTGTTTCTGTGGCCCTCTAATGGGTGGATAGGCCTAGTTACAGGGGAAACCCTAGTGAAATATTTGGAAATTTAGGGAGTTAGTCAAATTTGGGGCTGCTGGTGTGTGCTATGAAAACTGAGTTGGATAAGATGCGGATAACAGGTTTTGACCCTCATTCAAGGACGAATGATCCTAAGTAGGGGAGGATGTAAAGGCCTTGCTCGCCGCGGCTCGGACTATTTGGGTTGAAAAATGCACGGGAAAGTAAAGGAAAATCTTTGTCATAAAAGCGCATTTATACGACCGCATAATCACTATGCGGGCAGCATGATGGTTGCAAAAGTGAGCAAGAGAGGGCCAAATCTAGCAGCAGCTATGCGGTGGACTATGTGACCGCATCACTATTATGTGGTACATTGTGCGACTGCATAATAGTTATGCGGACTGCATAGTGACCGCATACATAGACAGATTTTTGATCAGTTTTGTCAGCAAGTATGCGACCATTATGCGGTCGCATATGCGACCGCAGAACCATTCCGGAGTTCCATATTTTAGAGTGAGAGAGAGTGCCCTAGAGTGCGAAGGTATTCTTCAATAATTGTTCTTCAATTCTTGCCCCAGTTTTGGAAGATTAAGAAGGGAAACTCACTAGNAGATGTGTATAAGAGACAGACTATTATGTGGTACATTGTGCGACTGCATAATAGTTATGCGGACTGCATAGTGACCGCATACATAGACAGATTTTTGATCAGTTTTGTCAGCAAGTATGCGACCATTATGCGGTCGCATATGCGACCGCAGAACCATTCCGGAGTTCCATATTTTAGAGTGAGAGAGAGTGCCCTAGAGTGCGAAGGTATTCTTCAATAATTGTTCTTCAATTCTTGCCCCAGTTTTGGAAGATTAAGAAGGGAAACTCACTAGGTCTTCATCCTAGAGGTAAGCTTCTACACCCTAACTCACACTTTAGAATTTTAGCAAGATAATTTCTGGGTAGAAGGGTTGTTTATTTACATGCATGTGTTATAAAAGGGTGTAGGAAGATTGTTGAGCTAAACATGGTAAAGATTGGGTTGTAGGATGATGGAATTCTCCATAAAAGGATCTTGAAAGCTTATGCACACCTAGTATTTGATAAAATGCTCAAATGAGCTAGACCTATGATCATCTTCCTAATTTTGATTTAATTTGTTATATTTCTACAATAGATTGAAGTTGCTAAGAATTCCAGAACATTTAGAGTGTTAGGAATCTCAAGTGAGGTATGTTGGCTAAACTCTTCTTTTAGAATTAGATCCCATGACATTATCGCGAATTATGTAAGTCCCGAGTGGATCATTATAAAATTGGTTGTTCCGAGTAAGATTGGGTTGAAAGATATATGTTCAACAAGTATTCCAAATGCTTTATTTATGTTATGTTATCAATTGAGGATGTCTTAAAAATATGGGTTGTGCATTAGAAACTTTCAACTTCAAGTTAATTTTAAACGAACGTATTATGCCAAATTTTGTGAAACATCTCTATGTGCCTTAGATTCTAAATTTCTCGCATGTGTACTTCACACATTGATTTGAATTGTATTTGTTGTTGTTGATGATTATCATATTTGAAATTGAAAAGGTTGAGCATGAAATACTGATTATGGCCAACGTGCCAAGAATGATCTTATAATTATGGCCATTAGTGCCAATGAAATGAAAAGATGTGAAAGTAATATGAAATACGATGATTGATGTAAAAAGGTTGATATCCCGAATAACACAGCCTAGCCGGTCAGGACATGATCGGACACCATGCCGCACACATGGTGGTGATTGTGCTAGAAATTATAATTTAAGTTGTGATTGTGGTCGATGTCCCTAATGGATAGCCTAGCCGATCGGGTCGTGATCGGACTCCATCTTAAAGGTGGTGGTAGTGATATTGACAGTAATTATGGTTAATGTCTCTAATGAGATAGCCTAGCCGATCGAGTCATGATTGGACTCTGTACTGAGAATACGGTAGTACTGGTATTGTGAATAATGGTATTATTGACAAGTATATCAATACTAAAAATCTCCCAATGTGAAATATGGAAATTAATTTGAATAATGTCTCGATCCAAAATTAAGGTTTGATGTTGATTAAAGCTTCCATTGATAATATGATAATATTGTTTGTACTATTTGTCATTCTATTGAGAGGGTGTTTAGTTATACATACTAGTGTTATTCGATAGTACTAACGTTCCTTTTGCCGGGGGCACTGCATTTTTCAATAGATGCAGGTGGTTCCACAGCAAGAGATATTGATCGGTGATACCAATGCACCTTCTTCCCAGCTGACTTAGTGAGCCCCACTTCATCCTAGGGTCATGAATCGTTTTTACTTTGTGTATTCTGTTTGAGGTTTAGCCGGGGCCTTGTTGCCGGCATTATCATTGTACTCTTCTTTATCTATAGAGGCTCCGTAGACATATTGTGGGTTGTGTATTGGTGCTGGGAAAGACAAACTATGCTATGTTATGGTTGTATTACTTGTCCATTTGAGACTTTAAAAATGGTGAAACTTATGGTAAGAAATTGGTAATTGTAGACATGACCATTTATTGTTTAATTAAGGAAAATATATATTCTCTTTATTCACAAATGAGTTTGGGTAGAAGGAATCTAATAAGCTTGCTCGGTCGGGTTCACTCGGTTGAGAGTCGGTCGCGCTCCTCTGTTTTGGGACGTGACATTATCATTATTGGGCTGAGTGGTATGAGATTGTGAGCCATTGAGACTTGAGAGATTGATGATT
>AWOL01S0016238.1:16826-26911 GCA_000715115.1 Nicotiana otophora | reverse complement strand
ATTATCTCATTTTGGGTCCTACATTAGTTTGCTTACGATGCATTTTTACGTACGAAAATATAGAGTGTAACATAGACGTAGTCACAACAAGAATAAAATGTGCCGACTTGGTCAACCTGTCAAAAATCACCCAAGCTGCATCAAACATCCTCAAGGTCCGCGGCAACCCAACTACAAAGTCCATAGTAATTCGTTCCCATTTCCACTCTGGTATGGTCATCTGCTGAAGTAGGCCACCTGGCCTCTGGTGCTCATATTTAACTTGCTGGAAATTTAGACACCTAGCTACATACTCAACTATGTCCTTTTTCATTCGTCACCACCAATAATGCTGCCTCAAATTATGATACATCTTCATAGCACCTGGATAAATAGAATACCGAGAACTGTGTGCCTCCTCTAGGATCTGTTTCCTCAGTCCATCCAGAGTAGGAACATATAGACGATCCTGGAGTCCCAAAACACCATCTGCACCAATAGTAACTTCTTTGGCACCACCTCGTAGTACCGTTTCTCAAAGAACCATTAAGTGTGGATCATCATACTGGCGAGCCTTGATCTGCTCAAATAGTGATGACTGAGTTACGACATATGCAAGGACTCGGTTGGGCTCTAAAATATCGAACCGCACAAATCTGTTGGCCAAGGACTGGATATCCAAAGCTAATGGCCTTTCTTCTGCTGAAATGAAAGCCAAACTACCCATTCTCTCCGCATTTCTACTCAAGGCATCTGCAACTACATTTTCTTTGCCCGTATGATACAGGATCGTAATATCATAATCTTTTAGTAATTCCAGCCATTTGCGCTACCTAAAATTTAGGTCCCTCTGCTTGAACAAATGCTGCAAACTGTGATGGTCAGTATAAACTTCACAAGACACCCCATAAAGATAATGCATCCAAATCTTACGAGCATGAACAATCACATCTAACTCCAAATCAAGTACCGGATAATTCCTTTCGTGAGGTTTCAATTGACGCAAAGCATATGCAATAACTCGGCCTTCCTGCATCAATACACAACCCAAACCAACGCGTGAAGCATCATAGTACACTGTATACATCCCCGAACCGGAAGGCAACACTAACGCCGGTGTTGTAGTAAATGTTGTCTTGAGCTTCTAAAAGCTTGCCTCACAATCATCAGACCATCGGAACGGAACACCCTTCTAGGTTAATTTGGTCAAAGGTGCTGCAATAGATAAAAAACCTCCACGAACCGACGATAATAACTTGCTAAATCCAGAAAACTCCTAATCCCAGTCGCCGAAGTGGGACGATGCCAATTCTGAACTGCCTCAATCTTTTTGGGATCAACTATAATACCTTCCCCCGATACAGTATGTCCCAAAAATGCTATAGACTCTAGCCAAGACTCACATTTAGAGAACTTAGCATATAGATTTTGTTCCCGCAATGTCTGAAGCACTACTCTCATATGCTGCTCATGTTCCTCCTTGCTGCGCGAGTAGATCAAAATGTCATCAATGAAGAAAATGACAAACGCATCAATATATGGCCTGAATACCATGTTCATCAGATCCATAAATGTTGTCGGGGCATTAGTTAAACCGAACGACATTACCAGAAACTCATAATGACCATATCTAGTACAGAAAGCAGTTTTCGAAACATCCGAATCTCAAATCTTCAACTGATGATACACCGACCCAAGTCGATCTTAGAGAATACCCTAGCGCCCTGCAACTGGTCAAATAGGTCATCAATATGCGGCAACGAGTACTTGTTCTTAATAGTGACATTGTTCAATTGGAGATAATCAATACACATCCGCATTGTTCCATCCTTATTTTTCACAAATAATACCGGTGCACCCTAAGGCGATACACTTGGTCTGCCGAACCCTTTGGCTAGTAACTCCTCAAGCTGCTCTTTCAGTTCTTTTAATTCTTTCAAAGCCATGCAATACGGTGGGATAGATATAGGCTGAGTATCTGGATCCAAGTCAATACAAAAATCAATATCACAACTAGGTGGCATACTTGGAAGATCTAAAGGAAATACATCCGAGAACTCCCGAACTACTGTCACTGAATCAATAGCCGGAATCTCTGCAGTAGTATCCCAAACATAGGCTAGAAAAGACAAACAACCCTTCTTAACCATGTGTTGAGCCTTTATAAAAGAAATAACCCGATTAAATGAACTAACCAATGAACCCTTCCACTCCAGCCTAGGAAAAGATGGAATAGCCAAGGTAACAGTTTGGGCATGACAATCTAGAATAGAATGATATGAAGATAACCAGTCCATACCCAGGATAATTTCAAAATCGATCATCTCGAGCAATAAGAGATCTGTTCTAGTTTCATAACCACATAATGTAATGATACAGGACCGGTAGATTTGGTTCACAATAACAGAATCGCCTACAGGAGTGGACACATAAACAAGAGTACTTAAGGACTCACTAGAAGCACCCAGGAATGGAGCAAATAGAGATGACACATATGAATACGTGGATCCTGGATCAAATAATACTGAGTCATCTTTGCGGCAAACATAAACAATACATGTAATCACAGCATCTGAGGCCTCTGCATCTGGTCTAGCAGGAAAAGCATAGAACCGAGCTAGAGCACCTACTGGCTGGCCTCCGCCTGGTTGACCTCCACCTCTAGGACGACCCCTACCCACATGTCCTCCACCTTTTGGTGGTCGGACTACTGGTGGAGAAACTGGTCCGGTAAGCATAGGCTGCTGACCCTGCTGTACTGGTCTACCCCGAAGCCTGGGCCAAAACTTTCGCATGTGACTGGGATCCCCGCACTCATAACAACTCTTCGGTACAATGGGCTGCTGACTAAGTGTCTGGCCCTAGGCAACTGAATACCCACTGGGAGGAGCCTGAATAGCTGGGGGCGGTAAGAATTCTCTGGTATAGCACTGAGATAAGGTCGCACTAGAACAACTCGAGGAGGTGGTGGTGCTGGATATGGGGGTCTATTGGACTGCCCCCTCACGAACTGACCTATGCCCCTAGATGGAGCACCTCTGAACTCTCCAGAGTACCTGAACCGCTTATCTCTCATAATTTGCTCTCGGTTCCGCTGACGCACACCCTCAATACTCCTGGCTATCTCAACAACTCGCTCATAAGAAGTACCCATCTCAACCTCTCGAGCCATAGTGGCCTGAATACCAATATGTAAACTGGCTACAAACCTCCGCACTCTCTCCGTCTAAGTAGGGTGTATCATATGTGCATGGCGAGATAATTCAGAAAACCTAGCCTCATAATCAATCACTGACATCTGACCCTGCTGAAGCTGCTCAAACGGAAACCGCAACTCTTCCCTCTGGGAGGGTGGAATATACCTGTCCAAGAAGATACAGGTGAACCTGTCTCAAGTCGAAGACATGGGAGGAGAATCTGCTGGTCTGCCAAGAGCATAAGACTGCCACCATCTAAGGGCTCTGCCCTCTAGCTGAAAAGTAGCAAAGTCAACCCCATGAGATTCCAATATCCTCATGTTGTGTAGTCTGTCCCTGCAACGATCAATGAAATCCTTTGGATACCATGTTGTGAACCTAGTGCTCTGATACCATGTTGTCACGACCCAATTTCACCGATAAGTCGTGATGGCGCTCAACACTATAGCTAAGCAAGCCAACTAATAAATTAAGCATACATTGATAAAATTTAAACCAGGAAAATATAATAAAACCCAAACTCTACCAATGTGTGTGCCAAGACCTGGTGTCACAAGTGTATGAGCATCTAGTAGATTATACAACACCTCAAATACTGTCTGAAATAAAAAATAGACATAATAAAAAATACAAAGAGAGGCACTAGTAGCTGCAGAACGGATAAGAGAAACATCTCACTACTATGCCCCTGGATAACGTGGGTGCAAGACGATAGATCCCCCACTAGTACTTGCCTCAGTTCCAGCACAAAAAAGTGCAGCAAGTGTAGTATGAGTACGTAAACGTGTACCCAGTAAGTATCAAGCCTAATCCCGAAGTGGTAGAGACGAGATGGCCGACTTTACTCACTATGGGTCTAATTGAAATACAACTAGGATATTTAAATCAGCATGATTTACAGAGTTTAAAATTATTTTTATTTAATCAGCGGAAATAATCAAATTCCTTCACATGCAACAATTCTCAATATATTAATTAAATTCCTTCAATTCAAATAATTTTCCATTTATCAATTAAATATCATTTACAGGAATAACAATTAATTCTTTAACAATCAAGAATAATAATTTATTAAATTCAAAGGATTTTTCAATTTATCAATTAGCTTCACAAGATGAAATAAATTATTAATGTATCGTGTATTTATTATTATTAAGCACGATTTCTGCCGAGGACGTACGACCCGATCGAGAGTGTCGTGTACACTGCCGAGGGACGTGCGGCGTGATCCATAGATGCATCTATCTTGCTGAGGCATTCGGCCCGCTCCATAAGAAAGGAGGACATTTTCTTATGTACTTCCGGAAGGAGAGTATATTTATTATGAGATAATTTCGGGAGGAGAACAATTTCTTTTAATGATTAATTGTTTTAAACAGAAAATCAGGCATATAAATTTTTCCATTCTTTAATATTTTGATCTAACAATTCACAATATATATATATATATATCAAATAATATTAATTAAATAAGGAATACAATTTACACAAGTAATTTATGCTTTGAGTCCTAAACTACCTGGACTTTAGCATTAATAGTAGCTACGCATGGACTCTCGTCACCTCGTGCGTACATAGCCCCCGCAATTATCAATAATTATTCAATTTAATCCCTATGGGGTAAGTTTCCCCTCACAAGATTAGACAAAAGACTTACCTCGTCTCAAAGACCACTTTCCGATTATCGCGTCGCGTAAAATTCTCGGTTCCATGCCGAAAAATCCGAAACTATCCAAACGTTATATAAAATAATTAATATATGTTCAAAAATTTAAAATTCATCTATTAATAAATTACCCTATCCAAAATGGTAAAATTCCTAAAATTCACCCCGGGCCCACGTGCCTGGATTCTGGAAATATTCGGATGGAAATGTTACCCATAATCTCAGGAACTAAATTATATAATTTCTACCCAATTCCATAACTAATTTCATGGTTAAAATTTCATTTTTATAAAAATCTAGGTTTTTCACCTAAACCTTTGATTTCTAAGATTTACTAGTTATAATCTACTTATAATCTATGTATTTAACTCAAGGAGTGTAGAATTAACTTACCTTCAAGTTGTTAGTTGAACTCCCTTCTCAAAAGCTCTGAAATCGCCCGAAAATGCAGGCAAAATGGGCTCAAAATTTCTGAGCCCCGATTTTTAACCATTCTGCCAAGCAGTGATTTCGCACCTGCGGCTTTCGCACCTGCGGAAATTTCTCGCAGGTGCTTGTTTCACTCGCCTAGGCCATGATCGCATCTGCGCAAAAATACTCGCACCTACGCGTTCGCAGGTGTACAAAATGGTCCGCATCTGCGGTGGATTTTCCCTTCCCTTTTTCCGCTTCTGCGCTCAAAATCTCGCATATGCGAGTGCCGCACCTGCGAGCCTAATAATAACAACAAGGTTCGAGATTGGGCTTGAATTATTCAAGAATCCATCAATGTGCGAATTTCGCACCTGCAACTGGCCAAGCGCAGGTGCGATTCTGACAGTAGCTGGGAGCTTCAGGTTTGTCTCCCAACTTCCAACTTGGTCCGAGCCTCGTCCGAATGACGTTCGGGGTCCCCGGGACCCCGCCCGAACATACCAACAGGTTTGAAATTATAAAACCGACTTGCTCGAACTCACGGAACGTGTAAAACAATATCAAATCTAAGAATCACACCTCAAACCAAATTGATTCAAACATAAGATTTTCAAGTTCTTCAATTTACTTCTAATGCGCCGAAATATACTTAAACTACTCGGAATGACACGACATTTTGCGTGCAAGTCTTAAATCATTATACGGAACTATTCTCAAATTCGGAATTCCAAACGGATATCAATTTCTCAAAAACCTAGTCCAAACCAAATTTAAAGAACTTTAAACCTTCAAATAGTTGATCTTTACTAATAAGCGCCAATACTCTCCCGGTTTATTCAAAACCCGATTCGAACATACGCCCAAGTCCGAAATCATCATACAAATATATTTGAACCGTCAAATCTCGATTCCAGGGTCGTTATCTCAAAATATTGACCGAAGTCAAACTTGGCCTTTTAAGGCTAACTTAAGGAACCAAGTGTTCTGATGTCAACCCACACACTTCCAAATCCAGAACCAACCATCCCCGCAAGTCATAAATTAATAAAAGCATGTTCAGGGAGTTTTATTTTAGGGAACGGGGTTCTAAAAGTTAAAATACATAGACATGTTGTATTAGACTAAACATGATAGCTACACATATTGGAATAACTCAATTAAGAATGCAACATAGATTTGTACCATTAAAATGGTATAACTCAAAATAACAAGAAAACATGTTGCTTCTCATTAAGAAAATTTGGTTTTACCACAACTAGCCCGAGTACGTACTCGTCGCCTCACGTACACGGCGCTCGCATATCACAATAGTTTCAAATCTTAAGTAGATTTCTCCCACATAAAGTTAGGCAAGTCACTTACCTCGAGTCAAGCTCAATTAATCGGTCACAATGCCTTTTCCACGAATATCCGACTCTGAATGGACCAAATCTAGCCAAAAGCAATTACATATCATAAATACAACCATAATAGACTTATCTAATTAATGAAATCAACATTTTAACAAAATTTCCGAAATCCGCTCAAAACTGTCGACCCGAGCCCACGTATCAGAATCTGGTAAAAATTACAAATTACAAACACCCATTCACTCACGAGTCCAACCATACCAAAATTGTCAAAATCCGACTTCGAATCGACATTTAACTCTCAAAACCCATTTTATGAAGTTTCTACTATTTTCTCCAATTTTCCACCCCAAAGTACTAGTCAAATGATGAAATCAGTGATATAATCATGTATTTAAGCCAAAACTGAATTAGAGTCACTTACCCCATTGGTTTTCTTGAAACGCCCTAGAAAACGCGTCAAAACCCGAGTTCTCTAGGTCAAAATATGAAAATAAAACCCCAACTTTTGTAATTATAGTACACCCTCGGATTCCAATTTCGCTGACCGCGAAATACTCACCGCCCCCGCGAACCTTAGCTCGGTCGCGAACCTCATTCCGCAGTCCTCGGAATTCCCACCGCGGCCGCGAAGGGCATTTCGCTGACGGCAAAAAACATTCGCCCCCGCAGAATTCCATCGCTGTCCGCGGAATTTCTGCTGCGGTCCGCATTCCAAACTTTAGACACCCATAACTGAACACCAGCAGATCTTTCTAATAGCTGAACTCACCCGTTCACTATTCAAAACAAACCCGAGCCTTCAAAGCACATCAGACAACGCTAAAACCACAATTCATCCTCTGATTCAAACTTAAAGAACTTGAAACTTCTAAATTCGACAACCGATGCCGAAACCAATCAAACCACATCCGATTGACTCCAAATTTTTCACACAAGTTATATTAAATATTACGGACCTACTCCAACTTCCGAAATCGGATTCCGACCCCGATATCAAAATTTCCACTATCGGTCCAAAACTCCAAAAATTCGACTTTTGCCAATTCAAGTCTAAATAAGCTACGGACCTCCAAAACACAATCCGGACATGCCCCAAAGTCCAAAATCACCTAACCGAGCTAACAGAACCGCCGAAAATTCCATTTCGGGACCGTCTTCACACAGTTCCGACTATGGTCCAAATTCTAAGACTTAAGTTCTCATTTAGGGACTAAGTGTCCCAAAACACTCCGAAACTCAAAACCAATCATCCCAGCAGGTCACCATAACATAAATAGATATGGGGAAAGTAGTTAATAGGAGTTCTGGGTTCTAACTCTCAAAATAACCGGCCGGGTCGTTACATTTACGTGGAAAACACTTAGCTCAAAAGGTGAGAAAACCACGACCTACTTCCCAGTAGGATTTTTCCAAACTCTCCACTTAATCACTGAACCAAAAACTGCATTTACAAAATACTTTTGTAAACCTAGGATTAACTCTAATCCCGTTGTAGCAAACAGCCTCTGACAGTTGCGACAACTTCATGTTAACTCTAACTTGAATACTCTAAGTACCCATTGCAATTGTCTCTAGATAAATATGAAAGGTACAATATGAAAACACCTACTACAATTGAACTAGAATTAAAGACAGACACTTGGAGCTGGTTCTTCTATCTGGTTCAGTAGCTTCAGGTTAGCACACCTGAATCACACACGAATTGCTTGTAAAATGCCTTGCTATTTTGCTCTCAGTTCACGTTTAACTTCTACTTTTGTGCATAACTTGTAGAATGATAACATCCTACGATTTATAGAGTTAGTAGAGTAGAAAATAACTAGAGTTCTAATGCTACTCTTCCTTGGTGTAAGAGTTCTAGCTGATCTCAACTTTTAACTCTTCTCTTATCTTGGATAGTGTTCTCTTTGAGTAAGGAGTCCTTCCCCTTCTCAATTATGCAACCTTTTCGATCAGGAGATATCAATTTTACCAAGTTAAGTTTATCTCCTTCACGTACATCCCACCTGCTCGAATATGCCCGTGTCTATGCACACAAGGGATGGACCTGGTTCATGCCTGAGCTTTCTTTGTCAAACTTCAAAACTAACCTTTACTTGGACCAACACATCCGCAACCATATCCTGAATTCTAAAATCATGATTTGTATTCTCCATCGACCTACTACTTTCACCATCAACCATGTTATGAAATATTCCACGGCTACCATCGATCTCTCCATGATTAGTCTACACAAAGTAATTCTCTATAAATCCCTTCCTATAAAGATGAAGCTTAACTTCCTCCGGTTTCTTAAACATCACACAATCGAACGTGATACAAGGGCACCTAATTACTCTTTCAATTTGGTATGGTGAAAGTGACATTGCATGTCTAATAAAGTCATCAACTCCTTCTACAAAATCCTCCTATAATCCCCGCTGATTAGGATAATTCCTATTGTACATCCAAGTATGATGTTCCATCTATACAAATAAAACAAGTACAAATTAATTTATTCTACAATGATAAATTAATTAAATCTTTTTTAGTTAATTAAGATAATTAATTTTTCCCAATTACACCAAAATTAAATTATAGTAAATATAATTAATTATAAATTATAAGTTCAATTCATATCCTAAGAGTTTAAACATAAACTAAAAGTTCAATTTATATCCTAAAAGTTCAATTCATATCCAAAAAGTTCAATTTATATCCTAAAAGTTTATTTCATATCCAAAAAGTTCAATTTATATCCTAAAAGTTTAATTCATATCCAAAAAATTCAATTCATATCCAAAAAGTTCAATTCATATCCTAAAAGTTCAACCCATACCCTAAAAGTTTGATTTACAAGAACAAATCCTAAAAACTAAATTCAATTCTAAGTTAATAATTCAATTCTAACTAAACTATTCAAAACAATACAAACTTAAACATTCAATTTACACCATATGTAATCAATTTAATTAAAACAAGACCTAAACCCTAGATTTCAATAAAATGCAAAGTTAAACAATCAATTGAAACACTAATTAACTAATTCATAACTAATTAACAAAACATTAAATTTATACACAAAAGAAATAAGTTGTAATTCAACCCTAGAATTTTTAGGAGGTGGAGAAGAAGGGGCGGCTGGGCAGTTGTAACGACCAGGCCGGTCCTTTTGAGAGTTATAACCCTGTTTTTCCCATTTCTACTTCTTTTTGTGTTATTCAGCTATATTATGTTATATCGGGTTAGTTGGTTCGGGTCCGGAAGGAACTCGGAGTGAAATAAGACACTTAGTCTCATAACTGAAAATTTTAAGTTAGAAAAGTAGACCGGATATAGACCTATGTGTAAACGACCTTAGATTTGAATTTTGATGATTCCAATAGCTCTGTATGGTGATTTGGGCTTAGGAGCGTGTCCAGAATATTATTTGGAAGTCCGTAGAGTAATTAGGCTTGAAATGCCGAAAGTTTAATTTTTGAGAAGTTTGACCGGGGG
>AWOL01S0016238.1:0-14750 GCA_000715115.1 Nicotiana otophora | reverse complement strand
GGAGTTGTTTGTAGAAAATAAAAATTTTAAAGTTCATTAGGCTTGAATTGGGGTGTAATTCATGGTTTTAGCGTTGTTTGAGGTGATTTGAGGGTTAGACTAAGTCCGTATGATGTTTTAGGACTTGTTGGTATATTTGGTTGAGGTCCCGAGGGGCTCGGGGGAGTTTTGGATGGTTAACGGGTTGGATTTTGGACTTGGAACTATGCTGGAATTTTTCTGATGCACCATCTGGTTTCCTTCATCGCGTTCGCGAGTGGAGCCTCGCGTTCGCGAAGAGGAACTGGGAGGCTGGGAATATTTTCTCTTTGCATTCGCGAAGAGAAGCACGCATTCGCGAGTGGAGCCTCGCCTTCGCGAAGAGGAACTGGGAGGCTGGTAATATTTGCTCTTTGCATTCGCGAAGAGAAGCACACGTTCGTGAAGGGTGGACTGGGTGTGCATCGCGAATGCGAGAGATCTTACGTATTCGCAAAGAAGAGAGGAAGCAGCTGTAGACCCCCCAGGCAATTGGTCTACGCGTTCACGTAGGAAGTGTCGTGTTTGCGTAGTGATGAGGAAATTAGCATCGCGTTTGCGATGGGTTAAACGCGTTCGCGTAAAAGACATTGAGGCAGAGGCATTTTTGTGCTTCGTGAACACGAGGGTGATTTCGTGTTCGCGAAGGAAGAATTTGGACAGGAGCTATTTTGTGCTTCGCGAATTCGAGGCACTGACCGAGTTCGTGAAGAAGAAAAGTCTGGGCGGTGAGTTTATGTTCTGAAAATGGGAATCTTCCTCTCCAGGACTTCGGAAAGGAACTTTTGGAACACCAATAGGCATGAAATGAAAGAAAGAACTAAATACTATATTTCACTTTGAGGTGGAAACGTAACAAAATTTTTTTATTGTCTTTATAATATTCATATTGGTTTTTATCGTATTTATTTTATCCATAGATTATAAAAATTCATAAAGAAAGACAGAATGAATAAACTCAAATTATTACGAATAGGTTAGTCCCATTTTCAGTTTTTGGCGATTTGGAGCTCCGATGTGAGGCGATTTTGGGTGATTTTCTGAGGAAAGAACGGGGTAAGTGTTCTTAATTAAATATTGGTTAAATTACCCGAATCCATGGTTGTTTTTATCATTTAATTTGTAAATTGAGTTGGGAAATATTTGGAAACCTCTTGGCTTAAATTGAAGATTTGAGGGTCGAGTTGAGGTCAGATTTTGGTAAAATTGGTATGGTTAGACTCGTGGTTGAATGGGCTTCCAGATTTTATAACTTTTTTCGAGTTAGGAGACGTGGACCCCACGGGCAATTTTTGCGCTAATTTTCAGATTATTATGGAAAATCATTATGTTTTTGTGGAATTAATTCCAATGAATTTTATTAACTGAAACGAATTATTTATGACCAGATTCGAGGCGTTTGGAGACCAATTCGCGAGGAAAGGACATTGTAGAATAAGAATTTCACTGTTTGAGGTAAGTAACGATTGTAAATCTAGTCTTGAGGGTATGAACTCCCGGATTTTGTATCATTCTACTATCATTCTACTATGGGCGTGAACTATTGAGGATTCGTGACTTGGTCCGTCCCGTAGCAACTGTAAAGTTGCATACTTTGTTGAAACTATATGATCCTTATATGTTTTAGAAAGAATTTATGTAAATTGGGCTGAATGCGATGTTAGGGCCTTGTGCCAATGTTGTTTGGACCCTCAGGGGTTGTTTCTTACCATCCTCTCACTATTTGCGATTGAAAATCTATACTCAGTCATGTTTATACTTGTTTACCACATAACTCCGTTTTATGACTCAATTTCGATGCATATAAATGTGTTGGGCCGAATGCCCTGTTTTACTGAAATGCCCGAGTGGCTTGAGAAGTTTATGACTGAGTGAATCCGAGGACCTAATTTATGAGGATGAGTGTGGATTGGGGAGGCCCGCCTGCAGCATATTTATGACTGAGTAAGGTCGAGGGCCTGATTTGTGAGGATGAGTGTGGATCCGGGTTGTCAGCCTGCAGCATACTTTATTATTAACATGTGAGTTGTCCATGCAGATTATAGCACTTGCAATGAAGCAGCCCCTTCGGAGTCTGTATACACCCCCAGTGAGCGCAGGTACCTACTGATTGCGAGTGTTGAGTGACTGGGAGGCATGAGTGATTGTGAGGTATGCCCGAGTGGCAAGAGTGATTGTGAGGTATGCCCGAATGGCAAGAGTGACTGTGAGGTTTTCCCGAGGGGCTGTATATGAGTGATGTTTTGCCCGACGGGCTATTTATGATTTCATTATTTTGCTCACCTTTGCATTGAGCCTTTGTTTGAAAAAACAAACTGTTGGAAAACTATCTTTAAATGATTTTTACTAGAATCGGATTTAAACGAGATGATTTGATTCAAACACTGATTTTTAAAGCATGTCGTACTTTACTGAGATTTCATGATATGAACGTTATATGTTTTATTGCTCGTCACTACTTCTCAGTCTTTATTTATTGTTGTTACTTACTGAGTTGGCGTATTCACATTACTCCCTGCACCTTGTGTGCAGATTCAGGTGTAGCTGGACACGGTAGCGGTTATTGAGTGTTCTGGTGGCAGATTTTCTTGGAGATAGCAAGGTAGCTGTTTGGCGATCGCAGCCTCTGCTCTTCTCCATCTTATCTTCCTCTAGTTGTATTTAGCTATTTCCAGGCTAAGTTAGCCTTGATATTGTTATACATATTGTAGTAGATGCTCATGACTAGTGACACCACGATGTCAGGCTTTTCTTTTCCGCACTTTTGTTTTTCTTTGATTTGAACTCCTTAAATGAAGGTTTTATGTTAAATAATATCGAAATTATCTTGGAAATGAAAATATCGGTTTTGTTTGGAAATGAGTCGGCTTGCCTAGTTCCACGATAGGAGCCATCACGACAGGTTAAGTTTTTGGGTTATGACAGATTGGTATCAGAGCCTAGGTTACATAGGTATCACGAGTCATGAGCAGGTTTAGTATAATCTTGCGGATCGGTATGGAGACGTATGTACTTATCTTCGAGAGGCTGCAAAACTTTTAGGAAAAATTTCCATATTCTTGAATTCTTGTCGTGCGAATCCATTGATTCTAGTAACTAAACATCTGTTGTTTCATTCTCTCACAGATGGTGAGGACTAGTACTATCGGTCAGGAGGGCCAGCTACTAGTACCACCAGCCAGACCGTGAGAGGCCCAGGCCGCGGTAGAGGTCGTGGTAGGGGCAAAGGAGTAGCCCGTATAACAGCTGGGGCAGTACCTGCAGATCCACCGGTTGTCCCAGATCAGGAACAGATTCCAGTTGTTGATGCACCAGCTCAGGCACCACCTGTGCGTATTGTGATTCCAGGTCTTCAGGAGGCCCTAGCTCAGACTTTGACAGCGTTTACTGGCCTTGCTCAGGCGGTCTCTATTTCGATGGCCGCAATCACTTCTCAGGCTAGGGGAGGCACTCAGACTCTCGTCGCTCCCACACCTGAGTAGGTTATTTAGGGACTTCAGACACCGGAGGCACCACCAGCCCAGCCGGTTGCTGTTGCTCAGGAGTATGTGGTTCCTGCTATGCCTGAGGATGATCAGCGTAGGTTGGAGAGATTTGGGAGATTTCAGCCACCACCTTTCAGTGGCACAGAAAGAGAGGATGTTTCGGACCTTTTGGACAGGTGTTAGAGGAAACTCCGTACAACTGGTATTTTGGAGACTTGTGGGGTCTCATTTACTACCTTTCAGTTTTCTGGGGCTGCACTCAGATGGTGGGAGACTTACAAGAGGCGTAGGCCTGTTGGCGCAACACCCCTTACTTGGCAGCAGTTCTCCGTTGTCTTTTTGGGGAAGTGCGTTCCTCGATCTCGCAGAGAGGAGCTGTGCAGATAGTTTGAGTGGCTTCACCAGGGTGACATGTCTGTGACACAGTATGAGATGCGGTTCTTTGAGTTGGCCCGCCATGCGATCTGGTTGGTTCCCACAGACAGGGAAAGGATCATGAGGTTTATTGATGGTCTCACTTATCAGCTACAGTTGTTCATGACCAGAGAGAGGGTTTCGGGTGCTACCTTTGATGAGGTTGTCGACATTGCTCGGCATATTGATATGGTTCGCGGTCAGGAGAGGGTTGAGAGGGAGGCCAAGAGGCCTCGTGGTTAGGATGGATTCAGCGGTGCTCCTTTTAGGTGGGTCAGTTCCAGCATGGTAGAGCTCGTCATTTCAGGGCCATTTCATCGGGGTGCATCATCTGGACATGGTTCTCACAGTTCTCATCAGGGTTACTCATGACTTAGTTCCATTTCAGTTCAGAGTTCGTCCCGTGCTCCACCTGTTCAGGGCTCTTCCATGCCAGGTTCTTCTACCAGTAATCTCGGTGCTAGGGGTTCCCTTCAGTTTCCGCCACAAGCACCAGATGGGTTGTTTTGAGTGTGTGGAGATTGGGCATATGTGGAGGCAGTTTCCTCGTCATCATGGAGGTCTATCTCAGCAGAGGAGTCAGCCTCCGACTACAATACCAGTTACCTCACCACCCGCCCAGACAGCTCGGGGTGGAGGTCAGGCAGCTGGGGTCGCCCTAGAGGGGGAAGCAGATCAGGGGGTAGTCAGGCCCGTTTCTATGCTCTCCCTGCCAGACCAGATGCAATTGCTTTAGATGCTGTGATTACAGGTATTGTCTTAGTTTGTCATAGAGATGCCTCGGTATTATTTGATCCTGGTTCCACGTATTCATATGTTTCCTCGTATTTCTCCCATTTTGTGGATATGCCCCATGAGTCCTTAGTTTCATCTATACATGTATCTACTCCTGTAGGCGATACTATTATTGTGGACCGCGTATATCGGTCATGTGTGGTGACTATTGGGGGGTCTGGAGACTCGAGTGGATCTATTGTTGCTCAGTATGGTTGACTTTGATGTGATATTGGGTATGGATTGGTTATCTCCATATCATGTTGTTCTAGATTGTCACGCTAAGATGGTGACATTGACTATGCCGAGAATTCCGAGGGTTGAGTGGAGCGACTTTGTAGATTATGTACCAAGTAGGGTGATTTCATATTTGAAGTGTAACGACCCAACCAGTCGTTTTGACTTTTAGAACCCATTCTCCTAAATAAAACTTCCAGTATGTTCTTTAAATGATTTATGACTTGTGGGGATGGTTGGTTCGGGATTTGGAAGTGTTTTGGGTTAACATCGGAACACTTGGTTCCTTAAGTTGGCTTTAAAAGGCCAAGTTTGACTTTGGTCAATATTTTGAGCAAACAGATTCGGATCAGTGTTTTGGCACTTTTGGTAGGTCCGTATTATGATTTTGGGACTTGGGTATATACCCGGAAACAAAATTTGAGGTCCCTAAACTGAGATATGGAATTTTAATGAAACATTAAAATGTTTAAGTTCAAATAGTGACCGGATGTCTAATTATGTGAAAATGACCCCGGAATACAATTTTGATGATTCCAACAGCTCCGTATGGTGATTTTGGACTTAGGAGCGTGTTCGAAATTCTATTTGGAAGTCCGTAGTTAAATTAGGCTTGAAATGGCTAAAAACAAGAATTTAAGTTTGGAAGTTTGACCGAGGAGTTGACCTTTTGATACCAGGCTCGGAATCTAGTTATGAAAATTATCTTAGCTCCGTTATATCATTTATGACTTTTGTGTACAATTTTAGGTCAATCGGACTTGATTCGATAGGTTTCGGCGTCGAATGTAGAAGTTGGAAATTTCATAACACTAATGTTTCAAGTGAGTTCGCACAAGACCTAACTTTGAACGAGACTATCTACATATATATATGGTGTTATGTGATTATATACCTACTAAATGAAATATCTTTGAGTCTAGTTTCTAACGCTTTTAACCGTCCCTCATTCGGACATTCCTACAAGAAGTTATGATCAAATACCCAAAGCTTGTCCTGTAGCTCGCTACAGAGCTAACAAGGACCGCTGTAAGACCAAGCTTTAGCCTGGCGAGGCCAGGTGTAATACCATGATTTAGCCTGGCGAGGCCAGCCAAAAGCCAAGCTTAACCAGGCTTTAGCCTGGCGAGGCCAGGCCTGTCGCGCGCTAAGACCAGGCTTTAGCCTGGCGAGGCCAGGTCTGTAGCCTGGTGCAGAATTTTGGGAGTATCCATTCTTCTATTGTTATAACCCGACCCAACTTCGATAAATAAGCCTTGAAGCTCATTTTGGAGCAAAAATTGATATTTTAGAGAGAAGGGAGAGTGTTCTAGAGAGAGGAAGAAGCTCAAGTGCTTTGTTCATCAAGATCTTGTTCAAGCTTTGAAATCCAACAAGGAAATATCACAAGATCTTCACCCAAGAGGTAAGGTTCTAACCCCTAGTCTTAAATTTCGAGTTTGGGTAAAGATGGGTGATTAAGAGTATGATTCTTGGGTGTAATAGTATTATTTATACATATCAATAAGGATTATGGAAAGATTGTTGAGTTCAAATGGGT
The DNA here is from genome assembly GCA_000715115.1 of Nicotiana otophora. Classification (NCBI taxonomy): domain Eukaryota; kingdom Viridiplantae; phylum Streptophyta; class Magnoliopsida; order Solanales; family Solanaceae; genus Nicotiana; species Nicotiana otophora. The sequence goes on along the minus strand of AWOL01S0016238.1, from coordinate 8,282 downwards.
ATAGATTGGGTTGAAAATAGTAGAAATTTTCAAAGACTTTAATTGAAAATTTGAGGGTCGAGTTAATGTCGGAATTTGGTGAAAGTTGTATGGTTGGACTCGTAATTGAATGGGTTGTCGGATTTCATAACTTTCACCGGATTTCTAGATGTGGACCCCACAGAAGAATTTTTAATTCATTTCAGGATTTTTATTAAAAATGTAGTGTGTTCTTATAGAATTGATTCCTATAATTTTTAGTGATTGTATCAAATTAGTTTTGCTAGATTCGAGCCAGACAGAGTTGGATTATCGTTGAAAAGGCCTTATAGTGGATTAAATTGGAGCAAGACGAGGTAAATCTCTTGTCTAATCTTGTGAGGGGGAAATTACCTCATAGGGATTAAATTGAATAATTATTGATAATTGTGGGGGCTACGTACGCACGAGGTGACGAGAGTCCGTGCGTAGCTACTATTAATGCTAGAGTCCAGGTAGTTTTGGACTCAAAGCATGAATTACTTGTATAAATTTTATTCTTTGTTTAATTAATATTAATGGATATATATATATATATATATATATATATATATATATATATATATAAAGGATAGAAACCTTATATGCTTGATTTTCTATTTAAATTAATTAATTAATAAAAAAAATTATTCTTCCTCCCAAATTTATCTCTTAATAAATATACTCTCCTTCCGGAGGTACATAAGAAAATGTCTTCCTTTCTTGTGGAGCGGGCCGAACGCCTCGGCAGGATAGATGCATCTATGGATTGCGCCGCACGTCCCTCGGCAGTGTACATGACACTCTGGATCAGGCCGTACGTCCTTGGCAGAAATCGTGCTTAGTAATAATAATAATTACAGGATACTTTGACGGGTTATTGCAGCTTGTAAAGCTATTTGATAAATTAGCAATTCATTGAAATTAAATTGCAGCTTGTAAAGCTATTTGATAAATTGGAAATTTATTGAAATTGAATTGAAATTTGCAGCTTGTAAAGCTATTTTATAAATTGAAAATTCATTGAAATTGAATTGTAGATTGTAAAGCTATTTGATAAATTAGAAATTCATTGAAATTGAATTGCAGCTAGTAAAGCTATTTGATAAATTGGAATTTTTATTGAAATTGAATGATTTAATATATATATATGTTGCATTTTGAAATAATTTAATTATTTCTGTTTGTTAAATAAATTATTGTTATACTCTGTGAATCATGTTGATTTAAATATTCCAGTTTATTTCAATTATTATTATTGACCCATAGTAAGTGTCAAAGTCGGCCATCTCGTCTCTACCACTTCGAGATTAGGCTTGATACTTACTGGGTACACGTTGTTTACGTACTCATACTACACTTGCTGCACTTTTTGTGCAGGATCTGAGATAGGTGCTAGTGGAGGACCTATCATCACATATCCATGTCATCCCGAGGCATAGTGGTGAGTTGCCTTTCTGAGTCGTTCTGCAGCTACCAGTGTCTCTGCTTATATTTACATTTTGTCTATTTCATTCCAGACAATATTTGAAGTTTTGTATAATCTACTAGATGCTCGTGCTCTTGTGACACTGGATCTTGGCACACACATTGATAGAATTTGGTATTTTATTATTTTCTTGGATTAAAAGTTTAATCAATATATGTTTGATTTATTAGTTGGCTTGCCTAGCTGTAGTGTTGGGCGCCATCATGCCTTACAGGTGAAATTGGGTCGTGACAACATGGTATCAGAGCACTAGGTTCACGTAGGTCTCACGAGTCATGAGCAAGTCTAGTAGAGTCTTGCGGATCGGTACAGAGAAGTCTGTGCTTATCCTCGAGAGGCTACAGGGCTGTTAGGAATACTTTCCTTTTTGATTCCTCATCGTCCGATTCGATTCCTTTGAGGCTTATGCCTACATTTCCTTCATATTCAATCTTATGCGACGTGAAGCGCTTGTTATAAATTAGGGATTAAGGAAATTTTTAATGGTACTACAGATGTAGTACAAGATGCTTCTCCCTGTGTAATTAATTGGGCTATTGTCGTCGCCTTGCAAAAGGTCGCTCTGTCATTTCAAATTAAGTATCAGTACTACCTAAGGTTTTGAGATTTGGCATTTATTGTTATGACGATTCGTGCATTGTTATCGCACAGTGTTTATGAAATGGTAAAATGCCCGTCTATATGTCGGGGCAGTAAACGACTTGAAAGAGGGTTTTCTCAGTACATGATTCAAAGGTTCCATGTTTTAATTCCAGCGGAGAAAAGGAAATCGGACTATGAATGTTCAGGTTTGGGGTTGATGGAGTAATGAAGCTTGATATTTTCGAGTGTGGTAGAGTTCTCAATTTTGATGTGGTGTCATCGCCTTGTAAAATGCTTTAATGTTCGCCGGTGTTATGGTTTTCTTCAACTCGCCTTCATGACGGGGTGTTAGGATTTGGTATAGGGGAAGCAGTCATTAGAGATCGTGGTATGCAGTGATTCGGGATCGAAGCATCATTTCTAGTGTTGATGTCTGAAGAAGGATGATCGTCAGAAAGGTTTAAAGCTGGTAACGAGCTATTGGTTCAAGTGCTATAGAGATGGATTTTTAGTTAAAACAACAACTGGGCAGCGAAGGATGTGGAAAGACATGTGGTAGGTGCCTTGCGGTGGTTAGGCTCCGAAAAGGCCAAGTGTAAGAAAACAGAAGCAGAGTAGTTTCTTAAAGGAAATGGTTGACCAAAGTGGGAGAGTGCTAAGGTAGCACATGGGTTACATGGTAGGATGATTACACGTCTTGAGGAACGTTTGGAGTGATTTGGGATGTAGAATGGACAATGACTAGGTCTACGGACTTAAGTTACAATATTAGCTGCTATATTGAGGAAGATTGGATACAACATGAGGGAGTTGCTTGATATGAAGAAGGATTCAACATGACTTTGGATTGGAAGGTATTGTCGCACCTCTAGTTGACGTCCGTGAGGGGTGAATGGACTGGTGCAGTTGGTGAATGAGCCTGGACTCAAGATGATCTATTGATTTCGTAGTATTTGCACCCAGTGCAGCGGCGTTGGCATATGTCCGCATGTAATTTCCACGGGTGGGTTATCTCCTGTGAGTAGGTTAGCGGTCGCGTGGTGTTGACAAAGCTTCTGCGAAGAATTTTACTGGCTACCCGGTAAGAGATTTAATATGTAAATGTGGATAGTGGTTCGGAGTGTTTATGAAAGTTTAATAGAAGGATTTCGAGAAATTTGGCGAGTTGCGTGTGCAGGATCATGTCAACGATGAAGAAAGAATCTTGGTGGATTCCAAAATTTTATAATTGTAGCTTCAAGCTAAGTGGGAAAGCCCCACTGTCTATGATTGGATTGCGTAGTGTCAACTTGTGTGGTTTCTGGTTATCGGCGTATTGGTGGGTCATTGCAACTAAGGAAAGAAAACATCAGTGGTAATTTGAGCAAAGTATTTGAGGAATGTGCGCCATATTTGGCCTTATTAATTCATATTCAGATTTTTGGAAGACTCAGGGTTTATGCTTCGTGTAGATGTAACGCACAGGAAAGTGAAATAGTCGGATGTTTCCTTGATAAAGTGTCCATGTGCTAGCAGGGCCTTGGAATTGATCATGTTTGGGAACAAGTCAGAGCAAGTGACTATCAATAACGGTCCTAGTGGATTCAAAAAATTAATTTAAAGTGTGGTGTCTAAGGATCTCGAGTCTATAGTATGGTTGAGTATCGAGCTTTTGCAGCATATTATGAAACGGGGCTTAGAGTACTCTACGTTATCTTCAAGTTGTGGTGTAGCATTGGAAGAACGGAAGAAAATAACTTCGGATTCATAAAAGAAGTATTAGAATGGGTGTACCAGTTGAAGATGTAAAAAGTGCGCATAAGAAGGGATATGAGATAATTAGTGGGTTTTGAAATAGCGTGGTCTCGTGAAATAAGGTCACTTGGGATGAGTGCGGATTTGAGTTCGTGATGTAATGAATGGAACTATTATTATTTCTAAGGCAAGTTGAGAGTAAATTGAGAAAAGACAGATCAGCTAATAATGGTTGAATCGGCACGATGGTGGCAATGATCAGTTCCTTCAGCGCATTGAATTATGCATGTGATTTGTGGCGGTACATGCGAGGCTTGAGGGCCGCCGTAATTGATTTTATTTGGAGAAATTCAAGTATTATGACATGTTATGTGTAGAGGGATCCCAGAAGAGTTATGGTGGTTTAGACCACTACTTGAGGCCGGTATTTTCTATGGATATTGGAATTCTGTCATGTGTTGCAATGGTTCTCTTGAAATGAGTTAAGAAGAAGGTTTCTATATGATGAAGTGTTTACTCTATTAGTGGTTCGAGAGTTATGATGGAATTCTTGTACTGCTGCACATTGGTGTAGTTAAGTGCACTAAGTAGCATGGGATTCGAAAGTTGAGGATTTAAGATTTCGGTTCGGTGTTGACAAGGATGTCATGAAGTCGGATGAGCAGGAAAGGGATTTAGATGTTTAAAGTAAGATGGTATTGTTTTTGGCATCATCTAAGGTCAATTCCAGGTGTAAGAGACCTTGTGTATTAATTTGTGGATTCTTGATATGCTTTACAACATTAGTGTAACTAGTAGCATGGATGTGCAGACTTATTACCTGGTGCAAAAGGTCGTGGGAGCATGTCTCACGGAATGATTGTGTAAGAGTGACATGTAGTCACTTGATTGAGTGAAGATTGAAACCAAGTATGAAGATCGTTGTAATATCATTGATTCGAGAATTTATGCCTGGAGGGCGCTCTGTTCATTTGGTAGTGGACTATGGAAGTTGTTGCGATTATGATGGCTATTCTTGTGTGTTATGGGAAAAAAGGTTATTATGGATCCTTGAATGGTTATTAGCCTAGTACAGTGCGATCAGAAGCGGCTTGAGGTATGTGGATGGATTTAAATATGAGTACGGGCTCTATATCAGGCCGAATGTGTTCATTTCAGCATAAAAGCTCTCTATGGTGGAGTATTCGGACGTTGGATATCGTTTTGTTGTCGCTTATTTCATGTAATACTATATTGTGCCGTGTGAGTTATGAAATGGCTTGATAAATTTCTGATGTGATGAGGTTCCACGTAGCAATGGTGTTATGTGAGCAGGATGGCTCTCGAGATTCATATCATATATCACACCTTAGTTGTACTTGAGTTTTGTAGCGTATGGCAATGTCGATCCTTCCAGGGATGATATTATGCACTGAGCGTGCTTGTGTCCGATATACGGATATTTTGTAGTAATGAGCATTTTAGCTCAGTAAGTATTTTCTTATAGATTCTTTTTGTGCGGATCGGGTGGCACGCCGCCACGGGTATGTTGTTTGGATCGGGTTGCACGTCGTAACAGTGTGATGTTGAGTACAATCCCCTATATTCTATTTTGTGTGTTTGTGTACCATTTTGTGAGGAAGGTTCATGACACCTTTTCAGTTGTCTAATTGGTCACGTGGGTTGAGTAATCCTTCCCAGAGTTCATTTTTCTTATGTATCGCAATCGAGTCCGTAGCTTATTAGCTCATCGTGGCATCATATGAGGTGGTTTATTGCCTGAGCAGCTTATACTTGGTGAGACGAGATTATTGGATTTTGGATCTATGCGATCAGACTATATAGAGTGTAATAAAGAGCAAATACCATTATTTGGTTATAATGAGGCAATGGTTCTTGTCATAAGGAGAAACTCAATAATTGTTGACTCGACAGTTGATTATGAATTTCTACACATTTCTTCCATCGTGGAAGAATTTCAAGAGTTGGAACATGACTTATATGTATCATGAGGTGTGTTGTGAACATCAGATTCGTAAAATTTTGGCTATTGTTATCGGAGGATGTTATTATAGTCATGTGAATGATGCGGTGCATGGTCTAAATTCAACAAAGGTATGCAATCCTATATTAGTGCATCGTGTAGTGATTGATATGACATTCATACGTTGGAGACAGGCATGGTGGAGAATTCTGGATGTTAGAATTATGCTCTAAGGCTTATTTGCTTAAATAAATGGGAGAAGTTTAAGATTGGCTCGAGTTAATGTGCTCAACTGGGTGTGGTAGCACGGGTAGGTGCACGAGGTGTTAAACAGTAATTTTGGATAACTCCGGAACACTCCTTAGCACGTTCGAGGACGAACGTACATTTAAGTGGGAGAGAATGTAACGACCCANATTTTCAGATTGGCTCGAGTTAATGTGCTCAACTGGGTGTGGTAGCACGGGTAGGTGCACGAGGTGTTAAACAGTAATTTTGGATAACTCCGGAACACTCCTTAGCACGTTCGAGGACGAACGTACATTTAAGTGGGAGAGAATGTAACGACCCAACCGGTTGTTTTGACTTTTAGAACCCCCTTCCCCTAAATAAAACTTCCAGTATGTTCTTTAAATGATTTATGACTTGTGGGGATGGTTGGTTCGGGATTTGGAAGTGTTTGGGTTGAAATCGGAACACTTGGTTCCTTAAGTTGGCTTTAAAAGGCCATGTTTGACTTTGGTCAATATTTTGAGCAAACAGATTCGGATCAGTGTTTTGGCAGTTTCGGTAGGTCCGTATCGTAATTTTGGGACTTGGGCATATACCCGGAATCAAATTCCGAGGTCCCTAAACCGAGATATGGAATTTTGATGAAAAATTAAAATGTTTAAGTTCAAATAGTGATCGGATGTCTAATTATGTGAAAATGACCCCAGAATAGAATTTTGATGATTCCAACAGCTCCGTATGGTGATTTTGGACTTAGGAGCGTGTTCGGAATTTTATTTGGAAGTCCGTAGTTAAATTAGGCTTGAAATGGCTAACAACAAGAATTTAAGTTTGGAAGTTTGACCGAGGAGTTGACTTTTTGATACCGGACTCGGAATCCAGTTATGAAACTTTTCTTAGCTCCGTTATGTCATTTATGACTTGTGTGTAAAATTTGAGGTCAATCGAACTTGATTCGATAGGTTTCGGCATCGAATGTAGAAGTTGGAAATTTCATAAGACTAAAGTGTCAAGTGAGTTCGCACAAGACCCAACTTTGAACGAGAATATCTACATATATATATATGGCGTTATGTGATGATCAGCCTATTAAATGCAATATTTTTGATTCTAGTTTCTAACGCTTTTAACCGTTCGTCATTCGGACATTCCTACAAGAAGTTATGATCAAATACCCAAAGGCTGTCCTGTAGCTCGCTACAGAGCTCGCAATGCCAGGTGTAATACCAGGCTTTAGCCTGGCGAGGCCAGCCAAAAGCCAAGCTTAACCAGGCTTTAGCCTGGCGAGGCCAGCCAAAAGCCAAGCTTAACCAGGCTTTAGCCTGGCGAGGCCAGGCCTGTCGCACGCTAAGACCAGGCTTTAGCCTGGCGAGGCCAGGTTTGTAGCCTGGTGCGGAATGTTTGGAGTATCCATTCTTCTATTGTTATAACCCGACCCAACTTCGATAAATAAGCCTTGAAGCTCATTTTGGAGCAAAAATTTGATATTTTTAGAGAGAAAGGAGAGTGTTCTAGAGAGAGGAAGAAGCTCAAGTACTTTGTTCATCAAGATCTTGTTCAAGCTTTGAAATCCAACAAGGAAATATCACAAGATCTTCACCCAAGAGGTAAGGTTCTAACCCCTAGTCTTCAATTTCGAGTTTGGGTAAAGATGGGTGATTAAGAGTATGATTCTTGGGTGTAATAGTATCATTTATATATATCAATAAGGTTTATGGAAAGATTGTTGAGTTCAAATGGGTATAGATTGGGTTGAAAATGGTAGAAATCTTCAAAGACTTTAATTGAAGATTTGAGGGTCGAGTTGATGTCGGAATTTGGTGAAAGTTGTATGGTTAGACTCGTAATTGAATGGGTTGTCGGATTTCATAACTTTCACCAAATTTCGATATGTGGACCCCACAGATGAATTTTTAATTAATTTCGGGATTTTTAATAAAAATGTAGTGTTTTCTTATAGAATTGATTCCTATAATTTTTAGTGACTGTATCAAATTATTTTGGCTAGATTCGAGCTAGACAGAGTTGGATTATCATGGAAAAGGCCTTATAGTGGATTAAATTGGAGCAAGACGAGGTAAGTATCTTGTCTAATCTTGTGAGGGGGAAATTACCTCCTAGGGATTAAATTGAATAATTATTGATAATTGCGGGGGCTACGTACGCACGAGGTGACGAGAGTCCGTGCGTATCTACTATTAATACTAAAGTCCAGGTAGTTTTGGACTCAAAGCATGAATTACTTGTGTAAATTGTATTCTTTGTTTAATTAATATTAATTGATAT